>CAEGAE010026691.1:0-49237 GCA_903067095.1 Girardinus metallicus
TATAAACTACAGAAAAGTAACTTAGAGAAGCTCAATGTGAAAAACTGGACTGATGTTGATATGAGATAGTAAAACTGCTGTTATGTTGGATTTATAATGTTTTATTTTATCTGATTAATTGTAAGAATAATCGATAGATTAGTCGATTACTAAAATATTGGTTTACAACAGCCCTAGTCGAGATATGATTGAAATTGCAGTTAGCACTTTAGCATTAGCTTCCTCTAAATATGACATCAGTTTAGCATTAGCGTCTTTATTGGTACAGCACTGTAGCAGAACTGATGTCTAAAATCAGTGCTAGCTGTGCTGTTTAGTTAGCGCTGCGCACTGTCAGCCATGTTTCAGTATCGATGGAGTTTCAACAGCTTTTCAGCAGAAAGTTAGCTTAATGGGTCGTTTGGCTCCTAAAGTTTTAAAGAGTCAAACTAGAAGAGAAGCTCCTTCCTCATCCTCATCCTCACTGCTTCCTGGCTTCCTGGAGGCTTAAGGTCGACACACACTGCTCGTTAACAGCTGTGTGTGTGTGTGTGTGTGTGTGTGTGTGTGTGTGTGTGTTAACACATCAGCTCCGACACTCTCAGGTGACACATTCGTACATTTTTAAATATTTTGTTCTGCTTTCATTAGCATCAATTTTAAATGCTTTGAACAATAAAAGACTTAAATAAAAAATGTAAAAAATCTGGAACAGCCGATCAGATGTTTGAGGTCAAAGTGATCCAAAGACACTTCAGGGTTTATTTTCCTCAAAGCTCCGGTTTCACTCAGTTAAACTGCTCCCCCTGCTGGCCGACTGATGGAACCACAACAAGGAGAAACGACATGTTCCAAAATATAAACAGGTTTTATTATTAAAAAAATAATAATACAACACGTAAATAACATAAATATTAAAACTGAGCTGAAGCTTTCTGCAGGTCAGTCCTTCCTGGTTTTGGGTTTTGGGGCTGAAAACAAAAAAAGATTTAAGCTTAAAAAGAATCAAATGTTTTTCACAGCAAAGGTGAAACCATGAGGTCAGAACCTTCTCAGTGTGTATCTGCAGAATAAACAAAGATTTAATAACATTACCTGATTAATTTACAGATAATAAATAAAATGAAACATCAAAGTGAATTAAAAGCAAAAGAAAAAATCTAGAAAAATAGGAAGTTTGTTTTATTCACCGTTTGGATTCTCCTGTTTGTAGAAAGTTTTCAGCATCTCAACAGCTTCCTGTGCTCTGTTACCTGGAACACACTGAACACACACACACACACACACACACACAGTCAGACAAAGAACGACGCTCACATCCTGAGCATTTCCAGACTTTTTCCATCCTTCATGTTAAACTAGGAAGGAAAGGAACAAAGAAAAACACGAGAAAGGAAGCAACAAAGGAAAGGAAAGAAGGAATGAAGGAGAAGACTGAGGAAGGAGGAACATAAAGAGCAAGGAAAGAAAGGGAAGGAGGATTCAAGATGGTGGCATAGTCAAAGTCTGGAAACAAACATAAAGAGCAAGAAGTCCCCCTGCAGGTCAACCTGGGGTCAGAGGTGAAGTGTGACGCTGACCCTGAAGGTCGTCCCGGTGTCAGGAAGCTCAGCAGAGGAGAGGTCCAGAACCGAGCCGCAGCCTCCAAACCGCTCGTTGCTGCAGCCGTAGACGACCAGCGGGACGTCTGGAGGGTCAAGGCCCAAACACCCTCACACTGACACACTCGCCCCGACACACACACACCAGGATACTCATGAGGCGCAGGGCTGCGGCGCACATCACGCACGGCTCCACCGTCACGTACAGCACCGTCCGCTCGCACACGCCCCTCGTGTCCAGGTTGCCACGGCGACACCAGTCCAGCAACTGGTCCAGGGCGACCATCTCGGCGTGACGCGTCGCCTGAGAGCGTTTCACACAGGAGTGTTGTCACGGCGACCCCAAATGCGCCTCCGTCTTCCAGAGCAGAAGAAGAAGAAAAGGTTTCCTACGTTTTTGGTCTGGTTGACCTCGTTCCGGCCCTCCGCCACCACTTCCTGTCTGTGGACCAGCAGGCATCCGACCGGAACCTCGCCGCCCTGCAGAGCCTCTCTGGCCTGTGTGCAACGACAAACTCAGTCAGTCACACAGCAGAAAAACGTGTCAACAACAGAAAAGATGGACAAATCTGAATCTAGAGGTGTATTTTCCATCCTGTGGTTCTAAATGTTTGTTTTTAATATTAATAAAGGTTAAATAAATAAATATATATATATAACCATCTCATTCCTCCCAGAAACCCACCAAAAATTATTTAAATCCCAGATTTATCAGGACCTTCCTAATCAGGGGCCGTTATAGGGGAAAAGTTATGACAATTCCAACGGCCCCTGAACGACACGGGGCCTCCACTGTTTATTTATGTGTTTTTTGTTCACAGAAATTAAAATAAATTGGAGCAGTTGGAGATTGATTGTTTTCACAGATTATCTGTCTCACAACATGGTGACAGCTTTAACAAATATGGAGAAAACATATTTTTATTAAAGTTACATCCTGCAGCTTGAATAAAAGGCAAATACGTAGCATTTTTTGAGAAGTCTGAATTGCTTTATCTGTATTTTGCACGTTGCGTTTGACTGTTGCTCATGGGCAGAGATATTATTTCAGTAAGTAAAACTAATAGAATAAATTTAATCAACTTACTTGCACACTGTCTGTGGACTGTTGGATGTTAAATATTGTGCTAGTTTCAGCATTAGACCAAAGAAAGCCAGGCTGTCGCCAGCAGCTGCGCGGGGCCCAATCTAATTTTCTGTCAGGGGGCCCAAGATTCCTGGCGGCGCCCCTGTTCCTAATCATAAAGTTCTAACGCTGATATAGTTATTTTTATAATTTTCATGTTTAATTAACTATCCCTTTTTAATGATTAAATATCAGATAAACTTAGTAATTTTTAGTGTTAAATATCTCAAACTCACCATTTCAAAAGCTCTCGACATCCACTTCTTCATTTCTTCATCACTTACAGAAAACCCGGCCTCCAGCTCGGCTTTACGGCTCTCTTCTGTCGCCATGGTTACCAATGCCGTCTCACGTCATTCCACGGTGACAGACTGTCGGTTAATAAGCAGCATTTATTTACTGTTTTTATGCATTTAAAGGCACCTTTCTGCGCTCCACGCTGACAGTCGGGGAGGATAATATGGGACGGACCGTATCCACGACGCTCTCTTACGCTAACCGACGTCATGACGTAAAATCTGAACCAGAAATGGGTGAAGTGGTGTGCAAAATAAAAGAACTGGCAGACGTAGGTACTGGCGTGTGGTTGCCGTTTGTCACGTTACGCAGTAAATTATTAGTAGCAATAATTTGGATTATTTTATGAAATTAAAAAATAGGAACAAAGCGAAAGTGTTTATATGAACTTCCGCTGGTTTATAAGCCATTAAAGCTGTAACGCAGTAAGAGTTGTAAAATCTCTTTGTGCACAGACTAAAGTCAAGAGACACGACTGGTTTTTTTTTAGCTTCGTTCTCAGATTCAAGTTCCGAAATCAAATCTAAGTTTGTTTAATTTGAATTAAGTTTAAAATCTATCACATGACATTATTGGGTTTTATTTTGAAATTCCAAACCGGATGTTTTGCCTGGGTTTTGGTTAGCGTAGCTCTGAAGTTTTAGCATGCAGACTCCGAGCTGCAGTCCGGCTAACCTGTGTGAAATAAGGAGCAGAGGCTGAAAGCACGGAGAGGTTTTCGTTTCTAAACTTTTAGCTGTTTGAAGATGTTTTCATCTGTCTGCAATTTCATCAAACGACACAAGAAGAAATTTATTTTCACCGGAGCTGTGGTCGGAGGTGGGTGCTGACTGACCCAGGCTAGGCGCAGCTACAAACCAGACTCCGGTCATTTAAGCTTTGATAAAGATTTAGTTTGATATTAAAGGAGAGTAAAGGCACGGACTGATATGTTTTTATAAATATCATAACTGTATGTTGAATTCGGCTTAAGAAGTTCTTTCAGATGTCATTGTTTCTTGCATTTTGTACTGAAAATATATTAAAAACTGACATTTTTATAAAGTAACGTCGCGACTTTGTAGTACTTGATTTAATTCAGTTTCGAAACACATTTTCTCTAAAGAAACTAAATTTAAACCAGATAAAAATAGAACAAATCGTTGTGGATGCTGATGCTGTAGGCAGAAAGGATTTCCTGTAGCAGTCAGTGTTGCAACAAATCTGAAGATGCCTCTGACCGTTGCTGTATGTCTGTCATTAGAGATGATATTCCACAGCAACATCTCCTGGATGACACATCAGCTCTGCTAATCCACCTCCTTTGCTTTTGCTACTCCTGTTTATACGTCTGTCTGATCGAATGGTTCAGAATCTAGAATACTACGACATGTCTAACAACTTTATAGATCTATCTCACCAAACAAACCACTTCAGTTAGTCCAGAGTATCAACCAGCGGACGAGTCACAGTTTTGTTTTTGTTTTGCCTCTTCATGTCCTGCAAAACGTTGTTCGCCTGCTGGTGGCCTCCAGGAGTTTACCTGCTGGGTAAATATGCCCAGAAGAAGATCAAGGAGGTGCAGGAGAAGGAGGCGAGCGAGTACATAGCCCAGGCCAGACGGCAGTTCCACTTCGAGAGCAACCAGAGAACCTGCAACATGACGGGTCAGAACTCCACATTATTTTAAACGAGAAAAGCTTTCAGGAAGGTGGAGAAGAATTCACCGTTTTTGTGTTTTCCAGTTCTGTCTATGCTTCCTCCGCTCAGAGAGGCCATCGTCACTCAGCTCAACTCCGAGAGTCTGACGGCCATGCTGAAAACAAAGTGAGTCACAGCAGACCGCCAGCGGCTAGCACTGCTAACTAAGTAGCTAGCCGCACTAACGCTGCAGTGCTAATCTGAAACATTAGTTCTGCTAAAGCTTTTTATGCTTATAGCTTGCTCCTGCATGTTTCTTGTTTGAAATAAAGTTGTAGGAGGGAAAAAAATATAAACAGAACTGCTGTCTGCCCCTCCTTCAAAATAAGAGCATGACTATAAGTGTTCAACTACTTGCAGAATTGTTACCAAAACGTCAACAGCAACATTCAACTGAAAGTTTAAAAACAGCCAAGTAGATTAAGGTTTTTGAAAATATCCGAAAAAAGATTAGTTTAGGGGAATTTAAGTACGCTAAACATAGCTTCTCCTTTTCTAGCAAACTGTCTATAGCACTCAGCTAAAATTAGCTGTTATTAGCTGCTAGTGGAAGTTTGGCCCCCACTGCTGATTGTTCAGACGCATTTCTGAGTTACTGCAGCTGCAGCCAGACATGATTCATTTCCCTTCTTTCCTTCCTCTGACAGACCAGCCAACAAGCTGGAGATCTGGGAAGACCTAAAGATCATCAGTAAGAGTCTGGCAGGTTTCTGCTGCAGTAAAGCCGAGGTGTTTGCTCCTGACACGGTGTGTGTTCCTCAGGCTTCACCCGGACCGTCGTGGCCGTCTACAGCACCTGCATGCTGGTGGTTCTCCTCAGGGTACAGCTCAACATCATCGGGGGATACCTGTACCTGGACAACTCCGTGGGGAAGAGCGCAGCGGTGAGGAGGGCCTGCCAGCAGGCGGCTAGCAGGCGGCTAGCAGGCGGCTAGCAGGCGGCTAGCAGGCGGCTAGCAGGCGGCTAGCAGGCGGCTAGCAGCCAGGGCTATTAGCTTAGCTTTGATTTGTCGCACAGGAACTTTTCACTTCAGGGAGTTTAAAGGAGAAACTTTGCTTGTTGTCCCTCAGAGTCCTCTGACGCCTCCTGACGTCCAGCAGCAGTACCTGTCCAGCATCCAGCATCTCCTAGGAGACGGTAGGGGGCGTCCCCCCCCCCCCCGGCCAGTCTCTGTCCTTTGTCTGTCCTCTGACCCGTCCACATGTCTCTCCAGGGCTGACAGAGCTGATCTCCAGGGTGAAGACGGCGGTGCAGAGCTCCCTGGGCGGGTAAACGTCTCTGTCCCTCACTGACTCTGAGACGTCTGTCCCCTCATGTCCTCCTGTCTGTCCCCTCATGTCCTGCTCTCTCTGTCCAGCGTGTCTCTGAAGCAGAGTCTGTCCCTGCTGGAGCTGGAGCAGCAGCTGATCTGGATCCGAGCCGAGGTGGACTCTGGACGCCCGCTGTCCTCCTACATGCTGGCGGACGATGAGGACGTCCTCGCCGACCAGGTGGCCACTTTTATTTTGAAAAAGCGACTAGCAACAGATAAAGTGACTCTTTCCTGAGCTTTTATAGATGTAATAAATATGAACATGAAGGATTAAAGTCGTCCAATCAGGAGCCTCGTCCTCTGGTTTTGTCCCCTGCAGGCGTGCGGCTTAACGGAGAACGACCTGGTGACCATCAGACTGCTGAACGAGACCAGAGACATGCTGGACAGGTGGGCGAGTCCGCCGGCGTTAATGCTAATGCTAACGCTAACCGCCTGCCGTGTTTCTGTCTTCAGTCCAGATCTCAGCAAAGTTCTCAGCGCCTGTCTGAACCGCGGCTTCTCTCGTCTCCTTGACAACCTGGCCGAGTTCTTCCGGCTTCCTGTCAGTGACTCCGCCCCCAACTGCGCCCCCGACAGGTCAGAACCGGACAGACCGCAGATATCTGGACAACCACCTGAGAAAAGCTGCTGTGGGAACAATTATAAATATGGTTTAAAGAGTTCTGTAGAGACTTTATGAGCCGTCAGTATCTTCCTGAGCTTTGAATCAGTTTTTGGCTTCAGGGATTAAAGTTGGGATTAGGGATTAAAGCTTCTGTGCAGCTGATCTGAAGGGAAACGTTCGGTTCTCTGTCCAGCCTGTCTGCTGTCAGCCTGCCGCTGGCCAAGATCATCCCCATCATCAATGGTCAGATCAACTCCGTCTGCAGTGAGACTCCCAGCCACTTCGTTCAGGTAGGCCCGCCCGCCGCCGGTGGCTCTGTGGAAACCCGTCCCTGTTGTGGGTCGATCGGCCGGGTCCGGTCGGTTTGGGTTCCGCCGGCAGGCTGGGGTCCAGACCGGTTCCGTTCTGGTAACCGGACGGTTTCTCCGCAGGACCTGCTGCTGAACGACCAGGTGAAGGAGTTTGCCGCCATCGTGTACGAGACGTTCAGCACGCCGCAGGAGCTGCAGAAGTGATCTGTGAGGAAGAGGAGGAGACGAGTCGGTGACGAAGACGCCGGCCCCTCCCCCGTCTGATGCCTCTGCAGCGTCCAGCCGGACATTCCTGTCCTCTCGGCTGGAGGACACCGAGGCTGCTGGGAGCAGTGCATCCTGGGAAGTGGAGTCGTTTAGCCGCTGCGGCGTTCACAGCTGATGAATCTCCACGCCGGATTCTTCTGGGACGATTTTAGGTTGTCTTGTGTTTTTTTGTGATTCGTTATGGATCCAGATGTTGCTGCTGAAAGTTTTAGACCTTCTGAAGATTAAAACAGATTTAATAAAACATCTGAATTAAACATAGAAACTACAACTACTGTGGAGATCCTGCAGCCGGCAGTTCACATCCCGGCCAGAAGGGGGCGGTCTCCTCCACCCTTAATGTTGATCCGAAACCTGAGGAAACAAAGCCGTTTCATTTATTATGAGGAAATGAGCTTACTGTCACTATTTGTGTATGCGATTAATCGTCAAAATAATCGATTAATCATCAGAATAATTAAGTTACAAAATAATCCTTAGTTGCAGTCCTAGATCAAAGTGAACCTTCTGGAGTGGCCTAGTCAAAGTCTGGACTAAAATCCATGTCAGATGCAGTAGCATGTCTTTAAACAGGCCGTTCCTCATGCAGAAAGGTCAAAGTTCATCCACCTGGGGAGACGTTGCGACCTGAAACAAAAAGTCAAAACCAGGCCCAATCTGAGGGTGTGAATACTTTTTCACAGCAGGTAAAGCTGAGCTCTCGTTCAGTCAGAGTGAGACGTCATTAAATCTTTGTTTCTCCAGAATCACAGAATAAAGCCGTACTGTTGCTGCGCCAGCAGGGGGCGCTGCGCTGCCTGACCTGACCTGCTGGGTGTAGATGAGGAAGAGGAGCTGATGAAGGGCGTGGCCTCGTCTGTGTCCAGGGTTTTCTGGAGAAACTGGAAGGAAGCGCTCCGCCCGCCTCTCTTAGAAAATCCTCATTTTTCCACGGAAGCTGAATTTTTCTGCAGATTCCTGGAATCCAGATTTTCCTCTCAGCTGAACTTTCTGCCGTTTCTGCAGAGGTTTATGGCGGAGTGGCCAGATTCCATCGGTGCAGGCGTCCCTCCAGGCCTCGTTCCTGTTCTCTGATGTTTCAGGTCGTTTAGTTTGGGCCAGAAAAAGGCGCGGCTGGAACCTGCAACCCTCCGCCGGGAAACACGCCGGGACGCGACGGAACAAGTTCAACATGAACTGGAAACAAACAGCCGCGGGCTAAAGGAATTCAAAACACACGGAAACACGTTCAGAGAAACGCCCAGTTCATTTAATCCTGTTAGAAAAACCCAACAGGAAGTGATGAATGTTTTTTTAGGGCTTCCTGCTTCGTCTCAAACTTTCTGGCTTTGGATTTGTTTTTAAGCTTTCTGATTATTCTAGCCTCATTTTCTGCACTTATCCAGGTTTCCTCCAGTCCAGTCAATGTCTTCATAAACATTGGTGGGTCACTGAGGACTGAATAGAAGCAGGAAAGTTGAGTGGAAGGAAAAAGTGCACCAGTAATGGCCTTGAGTGAGTCTGAGAGAATTTAACAAGAAATGGACTTTATCTGGAGCCAGAACATCTGTATGCTGCTTATGGGATTCAGCTGTCTGACCTGGACCGAACCAGAACCAGAACCAGAACCGGACTGAAGCTCCAGTCTCCCTCCGGTGAAAGTGAAGCTGGCGTTTCATTTGGAGATAAGAGTCTGGAAAAGAGCAATAGGATCCAGTCCGACGATCTGGGCGCCATGTCGTCCCCTGGTTCTGGTCCAATGGGTTCTGAAGTCCATCAGAACATTTTCACTGGCTTCCTTCTGCTAACATTTCCAGTGGTGAGTGTGGCTAACCAGGAAGTTAGCTACGCTAACCCTAGAGTGCTAATCAAAAGCATTAGTTCTGCTAAAGCGCTTTACCAACGTGGTATTTAGCAAAAGCTAATTATAACGAGCTAAAGCAAGACAGGCGCTACACAAACATGATGGTATTGGTCGGTCAGTAAATGGGCCGGACCAGAACCGCTAAGAGGACGACGAGACACCAGAACCAGTGATGAAGGCGACCAGGACAGAGTCATTACCTGTGATTGTCCCGGAGCAGAACCCTGCGGGACTCCGTCACTGATCCTCGGGGTCGGGTCCAGACCGCTGGCTGGTTCTGGTCTTGGTTTCATCATTAGCAGCTTCCACATCCCACTGCAGGCCAAACGTAAAAAGGGAGATCTGCGCTGACTGAAAGTGAGGATGAGGAGCAGCGGCGGCGTGATGAAGGAGCGGCCGTCAGCACGAAGCCACAGGTACAGACGGTTCTGCGAGCCGAGCCGGGCTGACGATGACTCAGCGTGACCTCGTCTCTTCAACCTGCTGAGGACTCAGGACTTTCTCCTTCAGACCAGAAAGCTGGCAGCAGTCAGTGACTCAGAGCCATGATTTAATAAATGGTGTTGAACATTCTGGGATGTTTTTGTCTCTTAATCCTGGAGCTGAATCAGAATCTCCACCATGACACAATAGTTTCTGTCCCAGTGACCCTGAGTGTTGCTCACGCTGCTGACCGCATGAGAAATGAGAGCAAAGAGCTGCGGTCAAAACCTGATGACACGTCGGATTATCCACACATTACGTACAGAAACGGAATAAAAGCTTCATTTTCTTTTCTCTGTTTCTGACCGACAGGAAACCAGAACTTGTCCTGTTGGCTTTCAGAGACGTTTTTATTCTTCAGGTTCCTCCAGGTTTACACATTTAAACCTGAACTTCATAACTATACATTTAGCTTCGACTTGAATATTTAGTTAGCAAGCAAATATTTAGCTTGCTAACTTTACAAGTTAAATATGTAGTTAAAAACTAAATATTTAGTTTATAGGCCAAGAATTTTCCACTAAATATCAGATCAGAGAATTTTCTGATCACAAGCAGAGCGACGCGCCCAGACTGAGGCAGCAGAACCAGGCGGTCCAATGGGTCCAGTATCTGCTCCAGACAACAGACCCAGAGCGTATTGTTCTGATCCGGGTCAGCAGGTCGGCCGGCAGGCCGGTCGGTGGTTCGGTGGGTCAGCGGGCCGGTGGGTCAGCAGGTCGGTGGGTCAGCAGGTCGGTGGGTCAGCGGGCCGGTGGGTCAGCAGGTCGGTGGGTCAGCGGGCCGGTGGGTCAGCGGGCCGGTGGGTCAGCAAGTCGGTGGGTCAGCAAGTCGGTGGGTCAGCAGGTCGGTGGTTCAGCGGGTCGGTGGGCCGGTGGGTCAGCAGGTCGGTGGGTCAGTGGGTCGGTGGTTCAGCGGGTCGGTGGGCCGGTGGGTCGGTGGGTCAGTGGGTCGGCGGGTCAGTGGGTCAGTGGGTCGGTGGGTCAGTGGGTCGGTGGGTCAGCGGGTCAGTGGGTCAGCGGCGCTGCTGTAACATCTTCAGATCCAGCAGAGTGGCAGCGAGAAACCGCCGAGTCATTCTAGCCGTCCCTAAACGCTGAGTCAGCGCCAGATGAGACGGTTTTCATCTGATGGTGGAAAACAGCTGAACAGCCGCATGACTTGGAGTCACTATTGTTGTTTTCTCCTCTCAGATCCAGCTCAGTCTGAGGCCCTGATGACCTCTGACCTTTGAATGAAGCAGTGAGGGAATTAGAGCCACTGCCGTTTAGATCCATTCTTCTCGTGTTTTGAAGGAAAACAAATCACATGAAGGATCGTTAGACGGAGAAAAAAAATGGCTGCTGATGATTTCATCCAGTTATTATGAGGATGATGAAGACGATGAAGAAGAGGAAGATTATTTTCATGAAATAATCTTCCTTACTTCCTCTCCTTCCTTATTTGTTTGTTCCGGTCCGTTTGTCTATAAACTCCGGTCCGGTTGGTGAGGTGTGAACGCGAACTGACCTCTGACCTCTGTTCCTCCAAACCTCGGTCTGGGTTCAGTTTGAATGTGAATGCCAAGCGGACCAGAGACCGCTCCAACAGCAGGAAGTGGACTACAGCGCAGGGCATTCTGGGTAAATACAACCAACGCTAACATGCTAGCCTAGCACTAGCAGCAGAAATGGCTCCTGGTCTGTAGCCAAAGACTAAAGAGAAATCCTCCAACACTAAATTCTGACGCCTCCATCGTGTTTCCATCTGGTGAAGCAGGAAGTTGGTCTCAGTGTCTTCTGAGGTTTTTGTATCGTTTCCTTCAGTGGTTCTAGGTGCAGCGCCCCCACAGGCCAGGAGGGGAACAGGCTGGTCCCAGGGTTTGGTTGGTTTGATCAACCGAAAATGGAGCAAATGTTGAAAGTTTGGTCTCTAATCGAACAGTCTACCAGATCATCAGGAGGGAAAAACGTGGTAACAGGCAACTTTGGGAACGTTGAATCTCAAACAAAACCTTTGATTCCTCTGAAAATCATTTTGTCCTTTCAAAGAGACAAAATGATTTCTGCAGGTCTGTCTTTGATCAAACTGACTTCAGATCAGTCCCATCAACTTTTGACACTTTTGGTTTCACAAAGTTTTAGGTTTCCTGAAGACATTCCTTCTGTGGATCCAGGGTTGAGTTATTTGAGCTTTTTATCTAGATCCCATTTTCAGTGCGAAAGCAGCTGGAATGTTGCTCAAACATGGAGCATATTGCTCAAGTTGACATCTGTAAAGAAATGCGTAGAGGAAACCAGTGATTTTCCTGCGGCTTCCCTGGAATCTGAGGGAGGCGGTTCACCAGAGTTCAGTTTCATTTGAAGGAGCAGGGCAGTTCCCATCAGCAGATATCTTTATCTGATCCAGTATATCCCCGGGCCGCCTCCCCACCCGGCATGTTTCCCAGAGCAAAATCAGCTCCCAAACGGGAACGTTTTACCGGAACGGTCAGGGTTCCAATCAGCCGGTGGGAGTGGAGCAGCTTCCAGAGGAGAGCGGAGTGGGCGGAGGCCTCAGGTGTGAGACCTGACAGGTTTTCCTGGCGTAACGCCGGCGTAACGCCGCAGGAACAAAAGAACCAAACATGACGAAACATGACGAAAAAAGACAAACGCTGGGAGGAAGTTCAGGTTTGTTCAGGTTTCCACCCAACGGAGAGCAGCTCAGGATGTTCCCGACAATCATCTGAACAACACAGGCAGCCTCACTGAAGGTCAAAGGTCAGGAGAGGAAAATGGCTGCTCACTCACAAGAACCCAAACATCCGACTCATATTTACCAGGAAACATCTGTGAAAATACTCTGAGAACGTTTCCAGAAGGTCTGTAGAAAAACTGACACCAAACCTGCAGTCAAACACGGTGGTGGCAGTATGATGATCTGGACTGCATTGCTGCTCCAGAGCCTGGACGTCCTGCTCTCCATCAATTTGTGACCTTAAGACTCAAGATTAGCACCAGAAACTCCAGTTCTGATTGATTAAAGTAAAATGTAATAAAGGTTCTGGAATGTTCTAGTCAAAGTCTGGAACTAAATCTAATTGATTTTATGTGAAATGACTTTAAACAGGCCACACCTGACGGAAAACCCTCCAATGTCGCTAAATAAACCCATTCAGCTAAGCAGGAGGATCAAAGTTAAACCACAGGGATGTTAGACTGTTCACCAGCTAGCAGCGCTGCTAGGAAAGGAAGAGGAAGGTTTAGGACGTGGTTAGTTTAGCACTAGAGCCGGTCGGTTTTCAACCTGAATGTTTAGACACTAGCTAAACATTCAGCTAGCAGATACACACAGTCTGAAGGTAAACATTCAGCCAGGTGTTTACCTGCATGACGATTAAGTGAGCAAGCTAACGGTTTAGCTTCAAACTAAATGCTTCCGAGCTAGCGAAAAATATTTAGCTGATATGCTAATTCAAGTTCCGATAAAGAGGAAGTAAACTACCAAATTAAAAGCTGGGTAAACTGAATAGTTCAACTGTGATGTGTCTGTGTTGCTGTAGATCCGTTGCTAACCGTCTGGGTTGCCTTTAGAATGTTTTATTTGTTTTAAGCTTAAATGTTGTTCAATGAAAAAGGAACAGAACCGATAATAACGAAGACCAAGCTTTTATTTTGATAGTCCAGATCTGGTTATCTGTAAGCGAATTCATATTAGCTAAATATTTAGACTGCTAATTAAATATTTAGCTTTAAGCTGTGACATGTTATAAATAAATGAACAACATGGCGGCCGTCGGGGGCACCTGATGACTCACCGCTACCGGCAGTGAGATCAGCTCTGATTTCCCTCCGTTCCTCCATTTTCCCTCCTCTCTCTGCCGCCTCATCGCTTCCGGACCCGCTGGTTCTGATCCGTCAGTGTTTGTGTCTGAATTATTGATCCCGTAGTATGCTGGACCCTGATTGGCTGCGGACCGTCTGGCCTCATTAGCTGATGGTCCAGGCCGCAGCTGATTGGACGGAAGGGGAGAAGGCTCACTCGGGATTCATGGTGATGAAGGCTGAGGTCACTGCTGATCAGAGATGATGATGTCATCTCCTCCGAGCTCTCCCATTGGCCCAGATGGATGCAGCTGTTCAGACAGATGAGTCTGACCTTTGATCATGGCGTCCTCAGCTAAACAGGAAATCAGTTCAATTGTGACGAAGGGCTGAAGGTCGCCCCCTGCTGCTGTGACGTAGTAACACAGGATTACCACAAAACACCCAACTTTGACCTTTGACCTCTGGAGGAAGCCTCCACACAGCTGGACAACTTTGGAAAATTATGGAATTATGTTAAAGGAATTCTCTGGGAAAACGTGGAGCAAGAAATGAAAAGAAATGATTTTCTCATTTCATCCATCCATCCATCCATCCAACCATCCAATCATCTAACCATCCATCTATCCATCCAACCATCCAATCATCCAACCATCCATCTATCCATCCAACCATCCATCCATCCATCCATCCATCCAACCATCTAACCATCCATCCATCCATCCATCCAACCATCCATCTATCCATCCATCCAACCATCCATCCATCCATCCATCCATCTATCCATCCAACCATCCATCCATCCATCCATCCAACCATCCATCTATCCATCCATCCAACCATCCAATCATCCAACCATCCATCTATCCATCCAACCATCCATCTATCCATCCATCCATCCATCCATCCAACCATCCAATCATCTAACCATCCATCTATCCATCCAACCATCCATCCATCCATCCATCCATCCAACCATCTAACCATCCATCTATCCATCCATCCATCCATCCATCTATCCATCCAACCATCCATCCATCCATCCATCCAACCATCCATCCATCCATCCATCCAACCATCCAATCATCTAACCATCCATCTATCCATCCAACC
This sequence comes from Girardinus metallicus, assembly GCA_903067095.1. NCBI lineage: Eukaryota > Metazoa > Chordata > Actinopteri > Cyprinodontiformes > Poeciliidae > Girardinus > Girardinus metallicus. The sequence goes on from CAEGAE010026691.1 coordinate 14,406, forward strand.
ATCCATCCAGCCATCCATCTGTCCATCCATCCATCCAACCATCCATCTGTCCATCCATCCAACCATCTATCTGTCCATCCATCCATCCGTCCAACCATCCATCCATCCGTCCAACCATCCATCCATCCGTCCAACCATCCATCCATCCGTCCAACCATCCATCCATTCATCCATCATTTACTTAAATCTAATTTTAGACACCAACAACAATCATTGTTATATTTTACAGTAATTTAGGAGCCATTTTGGTTCAATCTTATGGAGAGCCATTTCAGCCAAAATTGAATAAATAAATATATAAGGAAAGTAAATAAAAAAATAAATGAGTAAAAAAATAAATAAATAGGTAAAATAAATAATGAGTAAAAAAAAATAAATGAGTAGGTTAAATAAATAAATAAATGAGTAATTGGCACCTTTATTCCCATTTTTAATTATTCACTTATACATTTATTTATTCCCAGATTTATTTCTCTGCCTGACCTTTTTTCAATTCCCTATTTTCCTTTTTCGTTTATCTTTTTCCATTTTCCCATTTTCATTTATGTATTTTTCATTTATCTCTTTTTGATTTATCAATTTATCCCTTTTTCATTTATCCTTTTTCATGTATTCTTTTCCAATTTTCCATTTTCATTTATTCTTTTTCAATTTTCCTTTTTTCTTTTATAAGTTTTTCCCCAAAACTGGGGAAAAAAGAAAAATAAATAAATGCTAATGAGGGGCAGCGTCATCAGGCTACAGCTTCTCCAATTGGTTGGTTACTTTGCTTCCAGAAAGATGGCGTCCAGGTTATCAGTGAGCTGAAGCTCAGCAGCTTCACTGGGAAACAGTGTTATAACTCGTTATGACTTTACTTTTCGTGTGGACGCTCAGACTGAACGTGTAAAACAGGATTAAATTTATATCTAATAAAATAAACCAACACAATCCAGTTAGACGGAAAACATGAATAAAATACACAAAATCGTGTTTTACCGTCCAAAACTAACTCGTTTTATGAACATTATTTGACTAAATGTTGTACATTATTTTAAATGGAAATATGAAAATAAAAAGAATAAAAGTTAAATGAATTTAAACCAATTAAATATAAATATGTATGTAAAACTTTCCATTAATGTTGCAGTTTCATGAAGCTGAGCTGATCTTGCATCATGTCTGTGCAAAAGTCCTGAGTCATCCCGGCTTCAGTTTCCCGACAGTCGGATTTTCATCCATCATCTCTGGAGCTTTTTCTGTTTCAGTCAGACCAGAACATTTACCCACTATTGTTGCTTCTTGCACAAATCCGAGCCTGGTTGAAGACTTCTGCACAGTGTTGTGTCTGAAATGTGAACGACGAAACTACAGATTAACCCTAAAAAACCCAGATTACATCATTAGAGCTGAAGTTTCCCGGTGACAGAGCAAAACCTGCCGCTCACGATCCGAAGTGATGAAACGAGCCGCCGACCCGGTCACGTGACCCGCAGCCGAACCGGAAGCAGGAGACCTGGAGAAAAACACGGCTGGGAAACCCGAGAGGTCAGGCGGAGCTGAGTCACGGCGAGCAGAGAGTAAACAGACAACATGGCCGCCGCTGGCGCAGGAGGTACAGCTGGACCGAGGCTGACCTTTAACTCCAGAGGGACGCTTAAAGTAACACAGTAAACAATAGTTGGCCTGTCGTAAGAGGAAATAATATGTTCCTTTTTCAAAGTGATATTTTCACCATGTTATTAATTCCTTTATAAATGTCAGAGTTTCAAACTGGATATTTAGTTATCAAACTATGTATTTAGTTTGAAGCTAAATATTCCCATATATTTAGTTAGTAAAATTTCATCCAGTTAGAAAACTAAATATTTATGTTGAAGCTAAATATTTAGCTTAGAAACTAAATATTTACTGAGAAAGCTAACTACTTAGCTTCAAACAAAACATTTACTTAGCCATCTTTCTAATAATTTTTGAAGTTATATATTAGCTAGCTATCCAAATATTTAGTTCAAAAACTAAATAACTAGCTCCAACCTAAGTATTTTGTTAACAAACTAAATATTTAGTCCCATAAATATTCAAGCTAATTGCTTAGCTCCAAACTAGATGATTAGTTGATCATCTATTTAGTTTGAACTAAATATTTAGCATCAACCCAAATGCTGCATTTGGGTTGAGCAATAAATTATCTAGCTAGTTTATTACTAACTACATAATTAGCTAGCTCAGAGCTAAATATTCAGCTAATATTGAAATTCACTTACCCATAAGTGGACTATCAAAATAAAAGCTGGATTGAGGCTGAATTGGTAAAGGTTCATCCTGTGTTGTTGAGGAAAAGAAACGATGAAAAAGAAGACCCAGCTTTTATTTTGGTAGTCCACTTTTGGCTATCAGCCAGTGAATTTTCTTATTATCTAAATATTTAGCGTGTTAACTGAATATTTAGTTTGAAACTGTGACATTTATAAATGAAAAACATGGTGAAAACCTCCTTAGTTCCTAAATAACCCGGATTATTGCTGTTAATTTGTGTAACTTTACAGACGTGGCCAGCAGCCGCCGCCCGGTTCCTGCATACCCAGCATGGCAGTGATGTAGTAACATGCCTCCCGCCTCATTCATACCAAACCAGCACCATGATGAGGATAAATAAAGATGGATGCCGGTTCTGGTCTGAAATAGAGCGTGTGTGAGCGGCCCGGTTTACACATGAGCCGAAGATAGCAGCGCTGACGATGACGCGACGCTCCGGCTGGGGCAGACGAGACTCAGCGAGGAGGGGGATCCCAGCATGAGCTTCTCATTTGAACACCACCTGTTTCCTACTTATTTGCTGTAACTTTGCTGTTTTGAATGTTGTCATCCTGCCAGAATATCGTTTAATAGGAATTTAAAATGCTTTACTTCCATCAATAAAAGAACATTTGTAAAGTTTTCCAGCCTAGAGACTCGCTTGGAGTCTGGAAAGTCCCTCTGAAAAACTGAGCCAAACTTTGAGCTTTATTTTGAAAGGCCAACAAAGTTATGTTACAATTAGGATGTTTTAATTTCTGATTTTATGCCTCATTTCATCAGTTTGTTACATGTTGGATCCATGTCGAATTTTAAAAAATATACAAAAAATTAATTCAATCAAATGAATCAGAAATCTGGGAAGGCGGAGCATCTTCAGTCAGAGGCTTCTTCAGGTTCAGGGTGGTACAGACTGCTGCAGGAGATCTTTCCTGCCGACACCCATCGCCATCTTCAATGGCTCTTTGAAGAGACTTGATGAGCTACAACAACATTTAATTTCCCTTTGGGATTAATAAAGTATTTTTGAATTTGAATGAGCCCCTAGAGGTCGCTGCAGGTCTGCTCCTTCATCACTCCTGTTAAAAGGAAACTGTTCCTTTCCACTGTCACCACATGCTTTCTTAGGAGGAGGGATTGATGCTGCGTTCAACAAAACAATCCAGTTAACATTAAAGTAGTTAGCGGCTACCTTCCACGTAGCATTTCAGCGCTAATGATGATACTTTCCAGAAATCCAACATGGAGGCAGATGAAGAAACAAATGTTTTTCTCTTTGTTGGTCTCTTTCTGTGAACTTAATGCAAAGTTTCCCTTCAAAATCCCACAAACTGTGACAGATAGCTAGCCCAGGTTGCTAGCTAGGAGATTAAAAAAGTTAACGTGGAAAACTAACGGGAACTATAGTGTCCGTTTATAGAACTCACTAAAACGAACTCAAATTATAGATATAATATCCTTCGCTTTCGTGTTTATTCTGCTCATTAGACTTCTGAACTGATGTGAAATTGATTTATTTTTACCACACAACCAATTTACGTCAACAGTCAGCAAATTACGGCACTCCGTACGCCCCCTGGTGGCCGGTCCACAAAATGGCGGCAGAGGGAGGAGGAATAACTTCCTCAATCTCCAATCGATGAAAACATAATCACAATATAATCATTTAATCTTTTTGAATTCTGCACTTAAAAATTAACCAAAGTATGAAAAAACTAAAACTATTACTACAAATAAAAACTTAATATTTAGTAACTAATAAAAACTTCCAAACACGTTAAAAACTACTTAAAACTAACTGAATAACAGAAACAAAATAAAACTAAACTATAGTGAAAAACCAAAAACTAACATAACCCTGAATATCAGGAAATAAAATAAATAAAACGTTGTGGAAACTAAAACAAGTGATGTAAATCTTGAATTAAGATCTAATTCATTAAAATGTATTAAAATATATTAGTTAAATTTGGATATTTTAGTTCAGTTGCTGAATATTATTCTTTTCAAACTGGAACTGGAGCAGAAAAGTTTCACTGGTAAAATCCTGGACATCAGTCAGATGTTCAGGTTTTTAATGAACTGATATGAATAAAGTTTCTAATTTCGTCTCAGCTGCGCCTCATTTAGCAGCAGAGATCACCAAACTGGAAGAAAACAGCAGCAGAAATCCTGCAGATGACATGGGTGCCTCCTGTCTGGGCGCCAGGACGGGAAGACGACGGCAAGGGCACGACCGTGCCGTCGCCATAGCGACAGCCAGGTAAACATAAACACGGAGGAGTTGGCCGGCGGAGCAGGAAAGGAGGTCAGAGCCCGAGCAGAGGGTTTTACTGACAGAGTTAATAATGAACGGTGAGTCAGCCTGGAGCTGCAGGCAGGAATCTGGGAGAAAACAAACCAGCAGTTTCTCCACAAACATCCGGAACCGGTTCTGATCACAACAGAACCAGGATCAGAACCAGCAGGAAAATCTGGAGGCATGGAGTCCGGATTGGAGACAGGCAGGAAAACAATAATCATTATTAATATAACGTCAATGATAATATGATAATTAATAATAATGATAATGAAGACCTGAGTGAAACAGCAGCAGCGTTTTCTAAATGCTTTCAGCTGACAGAAGGCCGACTTTGTAACGTCTTTATGTGACTCTGAAGGTTCAGACCCAGATTCAGTCTGACCTCTGGTTTCCAGCTGACTCCAGATCTATAACTCCAGATCTATAACTCTAGATCTAGAGCTATAACTCCAGATCTATAACTCCAGATCTATAACTCCAGATCTAGAGCTATAACTCCAGATCTATAACTCCAGATCTATAACTCTAGATCTATAACTCCAGATCTGGATCTATAACTCTAGATCTATAAGTCGTCAGGTCTGAAGGTGACGTCGCTCACATTAATCTGTGTCTTCCCTCGTTCTGATATTTTTGGCCAGTTGGTGTGAAATGAGACGACGACCCAAACGGCTCGTCTGCATTATAATCATCATCATTATTTCATGGATCTGGGTGAAATAATTATGATCCTCCTGCATCACTTCTATAAACCAACCATGATCTCAACACGTCACGTCAGTCATTAAACGTGTCTGTAAATAGATTTAATTGGTCTAAAAATAACTTGTTCTTGGTTTTCTTGGTTCCAAAAACTCCCAGAGTTTTTGAAAGCCTCCCGAGTCAGCAGGGGGGAGCGGCCGGCAGGCGAGAGGTTCACCTGCGGTGACATCAGCCTGAGCGCTGGTGTTGGCTTGGTTACCGTCAGCGCTTTGCGTCTCCAGAGCCGGGTTGGAAAACCGGCTCGTCTTCATTCTCAAGCGTCAAAAAAATGTGCTGAATCAGCGGGAAACTCTCCAGGTTCCTGAAAGGTTTTGTTTAGGCCCTAAAGTCAGAAACAGCCTGAAGTTCAGCCAGGCCAACTGGAGATTTCCTGGATTTTCCAGATCGGTGTGATTTTCTGCTCTGGAAGTTTTAGTTTACAGCTGCTAGTTTTTTATTTTTCTATGAAGCGTTTTTTTTATGTTGAATTAAAAAACAATCTGATTTAAATCAGTTTTATTTAACTGGGGAAAACTGACGGGCCAAATAAATCAGTTTGTTTTATTGTCGATAAAGAAAGCAGACTTCCAATAGGCTGATGTATGAAACATGACAAAACCGTTAGAAAACCTGGTGCTGAAGGATGTTATTTTACATCTGGATTTTCTGAGCATAATTCCTGGTTTCAGTGAGAAGGCCGACCTTGGCTGACCACCCCTCCGTCCCGGACCTGAACAGGTCAAGGGTCAGGACAAGGGCAGCTAGCATTTCTGCAGACCGCACACATCCTGGACACGAGATAGAAAACAGTTTCTCTGGTTGCTCCGGTCAGCTGAAGGAAACCAACATGGCGGCAGCAACAAGTGACCTCTGATGTTTCTGTCATTTCTAAACTGCTACAGGAAGTTGGAGGCGTTTCAGAGACGGCGCCTTCAGAATGCAGAGTTCTGTTATTAAAGGCGTCATGTTCTGAACAGAACCTGCTTCCTGAAGTTCCTCCATTCTTATCGTGTTTCTGCATTCAGCTGCTGCAGAAAAACGTCCCCACAGCATGACCAGGCCCCGCTGTGCTTCACTGCAGGGCTGTGATCTGACCGCTGTGTTTGGCAGAAACGAGCAAACAAGATCACCGGCTCCTGAAGCCAATCCAGTAATCAGATTAAACTAATCCAGGCCACTGAGGTTAAGATGTTTCTGTCATTTCGTTCAGATGCTGCTGCCTTCCTGAGGCTGGTCTATGCAGCAGTTCAGTCAGGCTCCCAGTGATCCCAGCTGGACAATAAAACAATAACCACACCTGATCAATGTCACATTTATTATTATTAGTGTTTATATCATGATGAGTTTTCAGCCAAATCGCCCAGACTAATATAACATGCTACATTCACACGGTCGAAGATTAGCACTTTAGCATTAGCTTCATCTAAATGCATGTTGGTGTAGCGCCTCAGTGTTAGCTTCTGCTAAGTAATGTTCTGGTTTCGTGGTTTCGCTAGCAGCTTGTTCAGCCTCATGGTCACATTTGGACTTTAGTCAGCAGTGTTCCGTTTCCAGCAGGTACTTTTACACTTTATCACTCCAACTAGAAACCAGGAGGTTCTTTTCATGCACTGATGCAGAACCGCTGGACGTCATCCAGGAAGGAAACACTGGAAAATATTCAAAGTAAAAGCTGATTTATTTTAGGCTCAACTCAGACAAGGAAACACGTGATGGGCTGAAAACACCTGGCGAGGATCAAGGTCGTTAAACTTTACCTGTGAAAGTTTCCCATCGCTGCAGGAAGAAGGACCCGTCGGAGTTGGTGTGATTTTACTGAGAGGCCTGGAGACGGACAGCATGAAACCTTCATGAGCTGTCAGGACCAAACTGGGTCAGGAGCCGAGTCAGAACCATTCTGTGTGGCATGTGGTGTGTTTTCATATTATTCCTTAATTAACACTTCTGTTCGTTTGTTCATCTAACTGCTAAATTCTTCTCCACCGCATTAGTTTGTATGCTTGGCACTTGTCCAATAAAGTTTGTTGAAAACAGGAAGCAGAACTTCTCCGTTAGCTGTCTTCACCCGCTTCAAAATAAGAGCATAAATGTAAACTATTTTGAGAAATCGCAGCAACACTTCAAACTTTATTCAGCTGAAAGTTTACAACAGAGCCAAGTACATGACTGGTTAATATAGGGGCAGCTAAATGCGCTAAACCTTTTTGAGTCTCAAAGTTAGCAAAACCAGTAAACAAAAACCGTTATTGGTGCATTAGCAGCATGTTAGCGTAAGTATGCCTTAAAGCTGATCTGGAAAAAATTATTTATGGTAAGCTAAGTGCATAAAGCATTTTCAAAGTTAGCAGAAATGCTATGCAAAAAACTAGCTCTGCTATTAGCAGATTAGCAGAAGAGCTTAAACCACTGGCTTTGACTCCAGGACAAGCTAAAGATGGGGAAGAGGTTTATTATTTAGCATCACCATGAATCCATAAATCCATCCAAATCCATCGCAGAGCAACTTCATGAGAGAAAAAATATTTTTTCAACTAACTCAAAACATTAATAATCTTTATTTTATCAAGTTGTGAATGATCAGCACATTTTAGCCAAATATTCCGACTACTGTTGCATAAACTATTGCAACACAGACCACAGCTTGGATGGAAAATAGCTGATGGAGTCACATCATTTCAACCTTTGACCTCTCAGTTTGGGGAAGCTGCATAGGGAAAAATGTCAGCAATTTTCCACTTAGCAGAGTACATGAGCTCATGGAGGAACATCTGCTTTAGATCATAAACTGACTGAGTGTGGAAAGGATGTTAGCAACTGAGCTAATGTTGCATCATCAGAACTCAAACACAAGCGATCTTTGTCCCCTGACCTCTGACCTCTGATTGTTTCCGTCCCACAGCCTGCAGTTAGCTCATCAGCCTGAACTCTGACACGTTTCTGTCGGATCATCCAAGACGGCGATGCTTTGGCCACAGGCGACGGTTCTTCAGGATATCAAACTCACTCTGGTTCTGCTCCAGTTAAAATCACTTCCTGTTGCAGTGCAGCATAAAAAAACATAAACATTAGCAGGCTAACCTCTCAGGTCACGTGTTTCCCATTAGCCACTTTCAAGATGGCTGCCATTTCTGAGCTTTTTAAACCAGTTTTTGGATGAACTTCATGTCACATCAGATATTTTCGACGTTGATGTGTGACAGAGAGACAGTGGTCTTGATGTTAGCGTTAGCTCCTGCTGACTCTTTATATGCTTAGGGGTTTTACATTAGCTTCTGGTAATTTTTTTATGAGCTTAGCAGTTAGTGTCTTTTGCTAATTTTTTGTTTAACGATTTAATGTTAGCTTCCAGTAACTTTTTACGTGTTTAGCGGTTCAATGTTAGTGGTGTCTGCAGTTTTTTGGTTTTCAGTAAGTTAGTGCTAGCTTCCTCTAATTTTTGTCTGTGCTTAGAGTTAGCATTAGCTTTTGCTAATTTGTTTATGTTTAGTGGTTTAATGTTAGCTTCTGGTAATTTTTAAATGTGTTTAGCTGATTCAAGATTTTTGTTTGGCCAAGTAGTGAACAGTGAACCTAACTTTTTGGCTAGCTGTGCGCACCGCTGGTAATAACTACAGCCGAACATTTCAACTATGGCGGCCATTTTGAAAAATGTCCACCAGAAAAAGAAAACACACGAAGAAAATATATATTATTTCTATGGTTCAAAACACCAAACACTTTCATCTAACTGGTGAGTTAATTTACATGACAACCATGTTGGCCATCTTGAAAAGTCAAACAATTATCAGTAAAGAAGAGCCTTCCTAAAGCACAGCGCTGCTTCTGGTAAAACGTTGAGTCTCTTTACTTTATAAAGGTTGAAACCTGCAGTAATGGATGTGATTCATCACTTCACCTGTCAGCTTTGACCTTTCAGCGTTTTCTCCTTTGTTCCTCCCAGAACCGACTGAACCTCCATGTGTTTGTTTCCAGAGAAAAACTCAAACAGTCGGACCAGTCGGGGTAGTACACGTGAGAAATGGTGACGAAGTATTTATTGTTCTCCTGCAGACTGAACCTTTGACCCAGTTCACTTTATTCACTATCAGCAGGGATTTTCACCGGAAGCACCTGATGAGGTGAGCAGCAGGTGAACCGGCTGGACCTCAGAGGGAAACGTCCCACAGGTGAGAAAAACCGGTCCGAAAGAATCTGCCGCTACGTCCCGACATCCAGAATAAATTCAAAAATTAAAATAAGATTATCATAAAAACACTTCAACATTTAATTAAACGGGAAATAAAACAAAAATAAAAACAAAAAACAGGAAGAATTAAAAAACAAACAAGATGGAAACAGTGACAGAAATACAAAAAAAGGTCAGAAAAAAATAAATATTAATGTAGAACTAGTAACTGCAACAACACTAAAAAATAAAGAAAAAGGTTCAACAATAGAACATATAACAAAATAAACTTAGTTTACTATTTAACTACCAAAATCAATAAAGTCCCAAATAATCCAAAAATAAAACAGATTAACATAATAAAACATGAGCATCAAAAAACATGAAAATAAAACGTTAAAAATCTCAATAATAAGAACTTATAACATGTTTGTTTCATATTGAGATGAATTCAGGGACACCATCATGCTAACCGCCTCCTCAGAGCCATGGGGTGAAAGGTCAAGCAGCGTCATGTGATGGGATTTGACCTGTAGTGACCTCTGAGTCCTCGCTGAGCCGAGACTCCAGGACGACTCGGAACCACCTGAGCCCGAGTCACATGACCCGACGCTTTTCGTCTTCCAGAATCTGCACTTTGAATCATATCATATCCATGTGAAGCAAGAGGCAACAGTAGAGAGGAACACTTGGTTCTAACCCGGCGGAAACACGAAGAAGTCAAACGTTCAATATGACGGGAAATACAAAAACAAAAGGTCAAAAGGTCAAAAGGTCTGGCGAACTGTTGATGAACGAATGGCTGAAGCAGAAGGAAACAAATAAATGTTATTAAAAGCTACACTCATGTTCCTGCTGTAAAACAGACACAGCTGAACTCTGCAGCTACGTGAATTTTAAAATGTCACAACAAAGAAAATGTGAATTATGTGTTAGAGCATTCGCTCTGAACTAGCAGATATTAAGTGAGTTTATTTGGTCAATAAAAACGCAGCTTATGACGGCAAAGGCAGATATCTCATCATAAACCGACTGTCAGCTTTTTATTGTTTCCCTTTTTCAGTTCAGAAAGTAGCTCAGAACCAGAACCAGAACCAGACTCATGTGGAAAGTCTCACCTTTTGCTAGTTCTGAACATTTATGATATGTAAATAATCCTTTGCCGACTGAAAGGAACCAGCGCTGACTCAGCAGAAGCTGCTGATCTGATCAGTTTTCTGGAAGCTGATATCGATCCTCTGACTTTCGGTCCGGTCGCCGCCGTTCAGCGGCACAAACGGATTTTTACCGGAACCCGCCGAATCACTCAGACCGAAACTGCGGGTGAAATCCCACCCGGCTTCCGTAAGCTGCGATCGCGTTTCGCGAGAGGAGAGGAAGAGGAGGAGGGGGGAGGAAGAGGGGATTTCCCGGATTCCCGGGATGAAGGAGAAAAACAACAACAACAGGAGGAGCTGCAGCTTCCCGGAAAGAATGACGTCACCCGGGCAGCAGATGAATAAAAACTGTTTCGGTTCATCTGAATATCAGGAATAAGAACTTTCATGAAGAATAAGTATAAAAAACAACGTCACATACATACATAAAATATAGAATTTTTACACGTTACAAGCTTTATTATTATTAAATTATACTAAAAGTAAATATTATTTACTTTAAAATGTTGAATTTACATAAAACTAGTTTAGTGGTATGATGAAAATAAATAAAAACGAACTCAACTGGAGCCATAATTACATCTACAATACGCCAACATTATTGTACATTTCCAGTAGAAAATAAAGTTCAGTTTTGAAAATATTCATTTTTCTCAAGATGTTATGTCTGATTTTAATCCTGACTGAAATAATGAATAATTTAAAAATATTATTAATATTTGTATTTTCTGTCTGTATTAATGTGCTAAAAACTGAAACATAAAGGATTTCCAAAAATAAACTTTATCTTTTACAGAAACACAGGAGTGCAAATAAATAAAATGTAAACATGGAAGTGATCGTTTTATTAAGCAGATTATAAATAATAAATCAATGAATCAAATCAAAGCAAATTTTCCAACAGATGATATTCTTATATTTTGACAGCATCGTTTTCACATTAATTTATAAAGATTTATGATAAGAACCTGTTTGTATTTAATGTAACTTGATATATCATGGATTGGAAACGTTTATTTGATGACAATCATATTTTTATTTGCTTATTTTATCTAAATATTTCTTTATTTCCTCTGTGTAAATCTGATTTATGATCTTTAGACATAAGGATTTAAATCTAGAGAAAATAATTGTTTCCTTAAAAATTATTTTAATAAAATTTGATCCTTTATTTTCTTCCTGCCGTTTAATATTCCATCTTCAGCGCTGGAGCGAAGGCCGCCCCTCCTCTTCCTCGGCTTCGTTCCCTGCAGCAGCCGATGACGTCGCCTTCATCCTTTCCGGGAAGCGGAGCCGTCCGTCCCGTTGCCGGGTTACCGGGAAGGCTCGCCCTCATCATCATCATCAGCAGCAGATTTCATTTCATTAGTGGAACACGGCCGGTCCGATTCCCAGCCGGACCGGGGCGGAGGCGGGAGGAAAACCTCAGCCACAAACTAACTTTACCCAGTTCACCTGGCCCCGGGGTCAAAGGTCACATTTATTTATACACAACGACAGCAGCTGACAAAGTTAAAGTAATAAAATAAAACAAAGAATAAAGACAGAAAGAAAGAAAAACAACAAAATCAGTCAAATATTAACAACGACTGGTGGAGGCAGCATCATGCTGTGGGACTGATTAGCTGTTAGTGGATTAAACAGAGATGGTGGAAAATTCTGGATTATTTTGCTGGAAGGAACATGGAGCCAGATGCCCAGCAGACCGGTTCTGGTCCAGATGGAACCAGTTAGCGCTCTGGCTAACAGGTTGATTGGCTAACAGCTAATTGGCTAGCAGGGTGATTAACTAACAGGCTAATATGCTAATGGGTTGGTTGACTAATGCTTTGATTGGCTAACGTGTTGGTTAGCTAACGGGTTGGTTAGCTAACGGTCTGGTTGGCTAACTGGTTGGTTAGCTAACGGGCTGTTAGCTAACGGGCTGGTTAGCTAACGGGCTGGTTAGCTAACAGGTTGGTTAGCTAATGGTCTGGTTGGCTAACTGGTTGGCTAACGGGCTGGTTAGCTAACGGGCTGGTTAGCTAACGGGTTGCAGGTGTGAGGAGAGAGAGAGAGGAAGTGACACGAGGGAAACGGGATTAGAAATGAATCAAACATTAAAAATAATTTGACAAAATAGTAAAAAGCTGAGAAATTAGAAAACACAAATAAAGAAATAAAGACAAACTGGAATCAGGCCTGAACAGAAACTGAATGATCAGATTAAAGGAAAAGACTAAAGAACAAAATAATAAACTAATAATTCAAACTCTAAAACAACTAAACTAACTTTACTTCCTTCAACCCTTCTTTGTGTCCTAACCTTCACACTTCTCTCTCTCCATCTTTTAATCTTCATTTCTTTCTGTCTTCCTGTATTTATTTAATTTTCTTTCTGTTTTGTGTCATTTCTTTGTTTTTAGTTCTTTATTTTTTCCGTCTCTTCCTTCTGTCTCTCATCATTTTTGCTCCCTTTTCTCCTCATTTTTTTCCACTTTATCACGTAAATAAATGAATCCCGCCCACATCAGAAATATTGTCCGTATTTTCAGGGAAACGTTAGTTTTGTTATTTTAACATGAAATCCTGTTAAAACATCCTCCACCTTTCGCTTTCTCTTCCACAGAGAGCCGCTGGATTCCCAGAAGGAGAAACTTTCTGCTTTCCCCTCATAATGAAAGTGATGGAGCGGCTCCGGTTTCCTGTGCGGCCCGCGGCCGACGGGCGGGCCGAGCCGCGGACCGGACCGGACCGGACCGGACCGGACCGCCGCGGCGCGTTGACTGACGGGCTTTAACTGAACCGGGTTTTTGTTTAGAGCAGCTGATCTGAGTCAGGAAAAGACCCAGATCTTTCAGAACTGCTGCTGCTTTATTTCTGGGCAGCAGGAAGTGGGGGTGGCGCAACAAACCGTCAGATGTCATCAGATGAGAGCTGAAGGAATCCTGTTCTTCCACATTCTCTGAATTCCTCTCGGTTTCCTTCGTCCCTCAGCTCTCATCCTGTTCACTTATTCATTTTTAATGTTTGTTTTCGTCTCGTTTTATGCTTAAATAAAAGTTTAGACATTTCCACCCGTTTGTCTGCCAAGTATGGAAGACCAGAAGTGCCACAATCCAACTCATAAATCACTGATTAAATAAACATTAATCCTTAGAGATATTTTTTACAGTTATGTCTGCTTTTCTTCCAAACTGGTTCAGTATTGAACGGCTGCGGCGTTCCTCAGGGCTCCGTCGTCGGTCTCTTTTTATTCGTCATCTACATGCTTCTTTGCTTCAATTATGCTGCGTCTTTATACTGATACTGGTGAAATATTTAAGAATAAAATGTTTCTTAAATATTTGACTTTCCTCCTCCGTTTCACTGCACAAACTGTTTTTGTTCTTTAAATGTTCGTGTGCAGCTTCCTGTCAGGCGGCGTTTAACTGCAGGCAAATGGTGCAGAAAAACATGCAAATATCCTCACATAAGAGTTAAATCTGACAAAAATAAATCAGGACTGCTGCATTAAAAGAGCAAAACAAAATGTTTTCCTCCTATGACATTTAAATCCGCCGCAGAGCAAATGTTCAGTTCAGGAAGTGGAACTAAAATACGAGGGAGAGAAGAAGAAGTAGAATCAGCTGCACCGACCTGAAACCGCCAGGACTGGCTTTTGAAACGGTTAGCTCTGGAGCGGTTAGCTCTGGAACAGTTAGCTCTGTGATGGTTAGCTCTGAAATTTAGCTCTGGAACGGTTAGCTCTGGAGCGGTTAGCTCTGAAATGGTTAGCTCTGAATCGGTTAGCTCTGAAACTTAGCTCTGGAACGGTTAGCTCTGGAGCGGTTAGCTTTGGAGCGGTTAGCTCTGGAGCGGTTAGCTCTGGAACGGCTAGCTCTGGATCGGTTAGCTCTGAAACTGTTAGCTCTGGAGCGGTTAGCTCTGAAACTGTTAGCTCTGGAGCGGTTAGCTCTGAAACTGTTAGCTCTGGAGCGGTTAGCTCTGGAACTGTTAGCTCTGGAGCGGTTAGCTCTGGATCAGTTAGCTCTGAAACTGTTAGCTCTGGAACTGTTAGCTCTGGAGCGGTTAGCTCTGAAACGTTTAGCTCTGGAACAGTTAGCTTTGGTACGGCTAAATGTTGAGTTTTGGCTCGTTTAGAGCATTTACGTAATATGCATAGAAAGTGTGTCGAAGACTCTCAGACCTCCAGAACCTCTAGAACTCCTGAACTCTGGACTGCACCAGACTTCCACCTGAAAAGTGCGGAGTGCATTTATCTTCATCCTTCTGGGCCAGGGTCTCCTCTGCCTGCAGATCTTCTGGGTTTTTCTCAGTCAGACTGGATGGAGGACATCTAAAAACATTAGTCTTCATGTCTTCTTACAAATTCTGAGCTGGTCTGGACTTTGACTAGGCCATTCTAACTCCATAAATCTACTGGGATTTTAACTATCCCATAATATCTCTTTCAGGGTGGGAGCTGGTCCTCTAATTGGATTCTCCTGGATTTATCTCCATCTCTGTTCCCCCAGCATGATGCTGCCATCACCATGTTCCACTAAAGGACCTCTGGGTCAGAACCAGAACCGCTGCCGTCCGATTCTGGACTCTGGCTGCTGATCAGGTGGATTTAGTCTGAAGAAACTCAATATTTGTGCCCAATTGGAGTTAAAGTCCAGTGAAAACTGGCCATATTCATGTTGGTCCGTCTGACCTTTGACCTGCAGGAACACGTGCCTGTCAGCAGAGCGGGAACGCCGTCCGGCTGATCATTAACCTTTACGGCCGCCGGAGCCGAGCCGCGACGTCCCGCTTTTATGACATGCTTACCACTGGAAACAAGCCGACGCCGTTTCCATGGAGACCCAGCAGCACCGGAAACCTCCAGAACCTCCAGAACCTCTAGAACCTCCAGAACCTCCAGAACCTCTAGAACTTCCAGAACCTCCAGAACCTCTAGAACCCAAGATCCTCCAGAACCTCTGGAACCTCCAGAACCGGCGGCGCTTCACTCCTGAAGTGCTGGAGATGTTTTCTGAGAAGAGGGAAACTGAAAGCTGCGTTTCAGATGAAACTGGAAGTTTGAGGATGACGAACCGAGACGCTGAAACGCAACGTGAGGCAACAGCAGATTATTCAGATTATTCACTGAAACCAAGTTTATGCTGGAAAGTTTCACAAATTCAAACAGACGTTTAAACTTTTTTGTGTTGATAAAGACAAAACATTTCCAGATTAAAACTTCAGCACTTTTGAAATTTCTGGTTAAATTCAAGCTCAGAAAAATGATCCCTGAACCGGATCCCTGAACCGGATCCCTGAACCGGATCCCTGAACCGGATCCCTGAACCGGATCCCTGAACCGGAAATGTGATCCTAACCAGCTGCTGCTGGAAGAAAAATTACAATTTATAATCAGGTTTATGCTTCCATAATCTGGGAGGACTTCCTGTTTGGGAGGACTTCCTGTTTGGGAGGACTTCCTGTTTGGAAGGACTTCCTGTTTGGGAGGACTTCCTGTTTGGAAGGACTTCCTGTTTGGAAGGACTTCCTGTCCCAGCAGGAGAATCATCAGAGTAATCTGGTTACTTTGAGTTAAAATAGTTACAGTCAGCAGGTTTTCTTATTAAAACACTCAGAGAAGAAATTCATTTATCATTTATCGTTTATCATTTATCGTTTATCATTTATCATTTATCTTTTATCATTTATCTTTTATCTTTTATCTTTTATCGCTGCCTTCCAATCAGATGGAAACTCAGGAAACACTCATCCGTCCTCCGGTCGGGAGAAATGCTGGGAATGCTGGGAATGAGAAACCATGGCAACGGGGAGCCGCCGACCTGTACAAACATCCATCCGTCATGTTTGTTTATTTATTTACTGAGTCGGATTAGAAATATGAAAATAACATTAAAGATGACGTCAAAGGCTGGAGGACAGAAAAACACAGAGGAAAGAGGGAAGGAGATGAGGAAGAGGAGGATGAGGAAGAGGAGGGGAAGCCGCTCCTGTTATGGCCGATCAGCTGCGTTGCATCATCACACAATCAGTCCTATAAATAGGATGATGTCATCCCCCTCACCCCCCCGCATCTCTCTCGCTCTCTGTTTAGTAAGACGTGACGTCACAGGCCCCGCCCCCTCCGGCGCTTATATAAGCAGGTGATGCAACCGGAGCGGCAGAAGCGCAAGAAGCCGCGGGAGAGGAGCGACGTTTCATTCCCTCCAGCTCCACCAGAACCAGAACCTCGGGACTTTAACAGGTAAGGAGAGGGGGGGAGTGCTTCCGGTGGGGGAGGCGGGCTGACGGAGGCTCTGTCCCGGGGAGGAGAAGCCGGGCTTCCCGGTGCGCTCCGGTCCCGGTTCGGCTTCGGGTCCGGTTCGCTTCCCGGCGCGCAGAGAAACCAAAAGCTGAAGCTGCGCGGCTTTTAAAGCGCGGCTTGTAATCCGGAATAAATAAACGATCTTTATTATTTTATATTTTTTGTTTCTGATCCGACCTGTTGCTGAAATTTAACTCAACTTGGAGATCAGCAGAAAAACACTGAGACCAAACACATCTACTGTTATTACTGTTATTATTGTTGTTATTATTGTTATTATTATTGTTATTGTTGTTGTTGTTGTTAAAGTCACAAATAATCCCTAAGAGAGACCACATTAACTTTAGCTAAATAATAAAACTATGTGGATACAAAGAAATATGAACACTTTAAGCAAATAGAAAATGTAAGAAAATAACAACAAAAATCAGGAAGAAATGAACATAATGAATGTAACTATTATTATTTAGTGCTGCAGGTTTTAGAACATTATTGCCTGAGTGAACGACTCGCTGATCATAAACTTCCTGCTGCTTGTTGATCATAAACTTCCTGTCAGTGTTTCCCTCTGACGGTTTCCTGCTTCCTCCTCTGGAGATTTGCTGGACTGTCGTCCTTCCAGCTGATTTTCTTGCGTAAGCTGGTTGATGCTGACCGCCAGACGGACACGCTTTGTTTACGTTCTGTCCTCCAGTCATGATTACTCAGCAGAAACCCGGCTGGCCTCCAGCCTGGCAGGAGCAGTTAAAGTTCGAAGCTGCAGTTTGTGACTTTTCAGCCTGTTGTTCCAGTTTCATGTGAGACAGATAATCTGTTACTGCTGTCAGGAGAAATGCACTGAACACCTCCAATCAGAGCCAGGAGGCGGGGCTTAGCGCTGTCAATCACCCTCATGTACGCGCTGCTAAAGGTGCTAGTTGTGGAGAAGCGACAGCAAACCAGTGGCTATGCTAACTAGCCTAGCATTCACAAGATGCGATGATTTAGCAGCGCCACACAAGACAGCGCTCAGTCCCGCCTCCTGGCTGTGATTGGTTGTTTTGCAGCGGGGGGAGGAGCCTGAGTTTGGGTTAATTTAGTGCTGCGGTGGCCGGTGTTCTGCTGCGGTTCTGACCCGGTTCCTCTGGTTCCTCAGGATGATGCTGCAGCATTCGGGTCTCTCTCTGGCCGACATCAGCTGCTCCGCCCTCGTCCCCTGCCTGTCGCCGCCCGGCTCGCTCACCCTGGACGACTTCACCGGCTTCTCGCCCGTCGTGAAGGACGAGCTGCGGACGGCCATCCAGGCCAGGCGGCGGTCCAGCGGGCTGAGCGCCGACGTGGGCTCGGACGGCGCCAGCTCCGGGTCGGACCGGGCCGGCCTCAAGAGAGAGGTGAGTTAAACGCCGCGCGGCGCCGCCTCTGCTGCCGCGTTCCCATGGTTAACGGCGTTTCTCCTCCTTCAGCTGACGACCGAGGAGCACGAGAGGAGGAAGAGGAGGAGAGAGAGGAACAAGATCGCTGCTGCGAAATGTCGCAACAAGAAGAAGGAGAAAACCGAGACTCTGCAGAAGGTAAAGTCCAGGCTGCAGCGTTGATCGGATACAAATTCAGAACAGATTTTTGTTTAAACCATTTTTATACAACATGAGGAATAAATCAAAAGATGCAAATAAACGATTTAATTTGTTCTTAAGTAAGAAAATAAACATTTGGTTACCTAAAAGTCCCTAACAGCATCAGGTTGGTGACAGTTTGATCATTTCTAGCAAAAGGTGCAAAAAATCTGCAGAATAAATTTACAGACAAAAGTTTTTTTATCTGTAATTCAAAATGTTTTGGCTTCATAAAACCGTCAGGATGTTTGTTCTGTCACCAGATCCAGTTAACCATTAATAAACTAGCTGATTATTTCTAGGATCGATTAGTCAGTTTGTTGATTCGGTTTGAGCTCCCGGCGATTGATCGATAACTGGTGGATTGGCTCTGGCCCCTCGCTGCAGGAGTCTGAGAAGCTGGAGAGCGTCAACGCGGAGCTGAAGCAGCAGATCGAGGAGCTGAAGCAGCAGAAGCAGCAGCTGGTCTACATGCTCAACCTGCACCGGCCCACCTGCATCGTCCGCGCTCAGAACGGCCAGACGCCCGAAGACGAGCGCGACCTCTTCATCCAGCACATCAAGGACGGCGCCTTCCAGCTCCACGGCCTCACCGCCTCGCCTTCCTCCACCGCGGCGCCGCTGACGCTGGACGACATTCGGTGTTCGGGTCACCTATGATGGCGGCCGGCTTCCCGCAGCAGGAAGTGAACTCTGACCTTTCAGCCGGCTGGACGGCTTCACCGTTACACTTTATGGTTCATTAACGTTCGATGCGTTGAGATGGTCTGGGCCAAGAACCGACACTAAGCACTGAAACCAAACCAACGTCAGTTTTTACTGTTTGTCTAAGTTTTGTACCAGAGTGATTCGGAGGCGATCGACGCCCCCTGCAGGCGGCTGAGTGTCGACTCCCACATGTTTGTGTTTAATGTTCATAAAGATTATTTATTAGAGGAGCAGAGAATGATGTGACGTTGTAACGACACTGTTTGTCCTGTAGACCTAATATCACTGCTGCTATTTACCGCTCAGGAGCTGCACTGGCTGTAGACTTTGTACTTTTGTTTTGAGAATAAAACTCTGAAACATAAATCAGGATGTTTGCTGATGAGAAAGGAAGAGTTATGTCCAGTACAATCTGTTTGCATGCAGAGGAATATGTCTCTACGCAGACGACTCGCTGCTGTTCCCTTAAATTAACCTAAATTTAATCTGCTTCATCTTTTGCAACTAAAACCTCTAAAGGTATTTTTCCATAAAGATGAAGCTGCTCCAATTCAAGTGTTAATTCTGTATTTTCCTGTTTTTAGCTGCATGTAAACAACAGACGCCTCCTTTCCTGACGGAACCAAATGTTTATTTATTCAGCCCAGTTTTCAACCTTATTTTGTAATAATCTGCTTTTATTTTCTGCACTTTGACCTTTTCATCAGGTTTGATCCTTACAGGAAAGGACAGAAAGCTACACGCCAGATTTTAACGTGAAATAATTTCCTTACTTTCACTAATTAGCTGAAGGGAAAAACTGCAGTTATTAATATGAGGACAGGTCATGTTTGTAACGTCGTCTGTGTTTTTCGTGTTTTTGCGATCATTCCTCCTCAGTTTAACGTTTAGTTTCAGTCTGAATAAAATGTAAAGTTTCAGGTACAACTGCACTGCTGCTCCTTCCTTTTTGTTAAATTCTGTTTTTGATACTTTTTTTACATTAAAAAATGAATTATTAAACTTGTCATTGTTGTCATTTTTAACCCAGTTTGCTCTGAATATTAGAGAAAAATGAAAACTAAAACCTGAAAAAACTCATTTCAACAGGCTCGTTTATCACATTAAAGTTTTTTTCCTAACTGATTTAAAAAGAAACAAAATGAAAATTTAAGCATTAATTCTACTTACTAGAAACATTCAGATTAATATCTAAGCTAATTATTTTTTATAAAAGGCTTTAAAAAATATTTATGGCTTGATTTTCAGTTACAAGATCTAAAAATATATTTTAAAATAAAATAAGGAAAATTTCTCTGCACTGAAAAGCCTTTTGACTGGATTATCATATTTATTAATTTTGATGGCAGTATAAAATATAAACAAGGAATGCAGAAGACAATTTTATGCCTCAATAATGTTAAAATTTGAAAAGGATCAGAAATGAGAAGCAGACAAGCCTGATGAACTCCCAGCTGCCTTTTGTTTAACTTCGACTCTGACGTCAGTTTGTAGATTTATTTAACTGTTTTGTAAAGATGAAGTCATGTGAATGGAAGGGTTATTTTTCAGATTTTTCTATATTTTATTGAAACCTGAGAACTTCGAGGCGTGGAGGAAAAACACAGAAACAGAAAACCAAAGTTTTGATCTCGGTTCTGTGTGGATTCTGATAAACATGAACAGGATGTAAAACATGATGAAACGTCTTTCCTAAGAACATAAAAACTCATTAACTGTCAGCCATGACAGAAACATTTCCCAACCCAAACATGAGGAAGTGAGCAGCGCTCGAGTCCGGACCTGTCTGCGACCCGCAGGAGCCCCAGAACCAAACCGAGCCGCGCCGGGGTCCAGAGCAACACAGACGCCTGGAGACCCGCTCGTGTCTCTCACAGGAAGTGACATCACAACAGGAGCCCGTTCAGATTCCTGCTGCAGCAGCAACAACCTGCAGAGCAGGTGTTCCTACTATGCTGCACTTGTCATTTTATTATTTATTCTCTTACTTGAGTAAAATGTCTGGATTTTCTTCCCACTGAATGAAAAACAAACCAAAATCTCACCACACAGACACACACCTGCAGCTTCTGGTAAAACTTCATAACGTTTTTATTGAAAGAAATTCATTTGGAAAAATGTTCTTTGCGTTTTGTTAGTTTTTTGTTGCTTATATGAATTATTGTCATTTTGATCCTTAAAATACCAAAATTCCCATTTAACTTTATATGTTGGTTCATCTGATGATGTAATCTTTAAATATTAAATGATTGATCATTTGACCAGTTACTCAGTACTCAAGTAACTTTTTACCAAATACGTTTTTAATTTTACGTGAGTCTGATTTTTGGGAACTCCTCAAAAATCAGACTCAATAGCAGAGCTTTGGAAACTGGAGAATATTGCAGCATATCTCCACGGCTGGTCCTGCGGGATGAAAACCGACTCCAAGGAAAATATCAGGCGATAAGATCGACTTCCAGACGTTTTCAGGGTGAGCGAAGGAGCAGCCATCGTTCCTGCCACCGAAACGCCTCGGCGGAAGTTTAGGGCCGTTAGCGGAGCTGCAACACAAAGGCGACTTGAGAGTCACTTCACCGAGTTTTATACGTTCACCAAGTTTTATACGTTCACCAAGTTTTATACGTTCACCTAGTTTGATACGTTCGCCTTGTTTTATACGTTCAAGTAGTTTTAAACGTTCACATAGTTTTATACGTTCATCTCGTTTTATACGTTCAAGTAGTTTTAAACGTTCACATAGTTTTATACGTTCACCTCGTTTTATACGTTCAAGTAGTTTTAAACGTTCACATAGTTTTAAACGTTCACATAGTTTTATACGTTCACCTAGTTTGATACGTTCACCTCGTTTTATACGTTCAAGTAGTTTTAAACGTTCACATAGTTTTATACGTTCACCTCGTTTTAAACGTTCACCTCGTTTTATACGTTCACCTCGTTTTAAACGTTCAGTTTTATACGTTCATCTCGTTTTCAACGTTCACCTAGTTTTATACGTTCACCTAGTTCTATACGTTCACCTAGTTTGATACGTTCACTTTGTTTGATACGTTCACTTTGTTTTATACGTTCACCTCATTTTAAACGTTCTCATAGTTATATACGTTCACCTGGTTTTATACGTTCACCTGGTTTTATACGTTCACAGTTTTAAACGTTCATCTTGTTTTATACGTTCAAGTCGTTTTAAACGTGACCCATTTTTCTGTCATATGCGGGTAAATAACCCAAATCATTGCTGGTAATTTGTGACGCTGTAGCTCCTCGAACAGCAGCCTTTACATGTGTAACTTGGTTGCATAAATTTGCTTCTCTTTCCATTTTAAAGGTTTTCACAGAAATAGATTCTCACTTAAAGTGAAAGTAGAAGTAGGAAGTTTCAACACAGCCTACAGAGAACATGACGCCTCATGCAGATTGGGGTCAAAGCTGCGGTTCCTGGAATCGTAGATGTTCGGTTGTTTCTGCTCAGGTTTGATGGGCGTTCAGCGGGTGAACCGTCGATCTGAGGAAGAAAATTCACTGGAAAACGTCAAGGAGATTAAAATACATCCTGGAGTTCACCTGGAAGAAGGAAAGAGGAGGGAAGGAAACAAGTAGAGGAAAAAACTAAATAAATTCCAGAATATTTCGGCCTCAATCCAGAACCGAGGCAGACAGAGGCGTTTTGAGGCCCTGGGCAGAGTTTCATTTGGGGCCCCAAGCACATGACGCACACTTCATCTTTATCTGAATTTAACAGACAGAAAACAGAAAATGATGTTAGACTGTAACTGGTGACCTCTGCTTCTATTTTTATGTTTTTCTTTCCGTTCCATAGCATCTGAAATAAACTTTAGAAAGTTCCTGGATCATTTCCTCTGCTCTGCAGACAGACGCTGGTTCAGGTTCTGGCTCTGCTGGAGGTTTCTTCCTGTTAAAGGGGAGATTTTTCTCTCCACTGTCACCACATGCATGAGCATGGAGCAAACATTCAGTTTGAATCTCACTAGCTAAATATTTAGCTCTAAACTAAATATTTAGCTTGGCAACTTAATATTCAGCTTTGAGCTAAATATTTAGCTTGCTAGCTATGTAGTTAGCTTCAAACTGAACATTTGGATGTTTTTCCTGGTTCTTCTCTCCGCTGTCGCCTCATGCTTGCTCCATAAATCCAGGCTAAAGGGAGCAGTTTGTGAGGCTCATATGGTTGTGATGGTTTTATTTATGGTGGAAAGCTGCCTGTGTGTGTGACCTCTGACCTCTCAGAGGCCCGGTGCTGCCAGCGCCGGCGCTCTTCAGGAGAAATCCCCCCTCGGTTCTGCAGAAGGGCTGGAACAGCAGCAGGTGACACAGTGCCCTGCTGGGAAGAGTTTCTTCTTCTACTGTTTTAATTCAAACGCAGTTTACCGCAGAGAGGCCAGATGTGAGGAAACTGTTTCAGTTGCAACATCAGGTTTCTTCATCAGACCAGATTCCAGAGTGAACATCCACCTCACCCACACAGCCGGCGCAAACCGATGCTAACGTCCTTCTGCAGCTAAAAGACGCTTTTACTCTGAAGAGTCACACATTTCAAACCAACAGCCAGAATCCTGGTTATTTAGCCTCTAATAAGATAAAAATGTGTTTCATCACTTAGGTCACATATTCACCAGGTTAACTAAAATCAAATATTCAGTTTGAAAGTAAATATCCAGCTCAGAGCTAAACATTTAGCTTGCTAACTGAATATCTTAAAACTAAATATTTAGATTTAAACTGAATATTTAGCTAGTTAGCTAAATACTCAATTTAGATATAAACATTTAGCTGGCTAACTAAATACTGAGTTATTGACTAACCAGACTTCCATAGATCTGGAATTAAATCTGGCTTGCATGAAATTTCTTAATTCAGAAATCTAAAAATTTAATTTTGATAAAAAAAATTCCTTTTAGTCAGAATGTAAATATAGAAATATTCAATTATTATTCAGGATAGTCCAGAAACTCGTTTTTAGATAGTTGGGATGTAACTACAGAAGGGCAGATGAAGCTAGCTGATTTTATGGTAAGACGGCTTGCCGTACAACGGAACTGCTGAGACCCGTCAGGGTTTCTGCAGTTTCCACATTCGCAGAAAAACTCACTGCTGTTTCTGCTGAAACTTCCCAACTTCTGGTCATCGATGTCACAAAAACATGATGCTGTGAAAGTAAGTACACCCTCACAGAGATGTCTAATTATTCATAAAATAAACATGAATAGAAATAATCATGTTTAAATAATCACTGCTCCTCTGAGGCTGAAGCAGCAGGAGATTATTATTACAGGTGCTTTATACTAAAATATAAAGATTGAAAAAATATTAATAAAATGTTATATGTACTTTTTTAAAAATCTTTGGTTTTATTTAAAAAATTTAGATTATTACATTTTGCAAACATAAATATTGATTACAGAAATAAACTGAACATTTTCAGACAGAAATCCTGATTCACCAACAAAACATTATTCTAATTTTTAAAATTAAATTATTCATTAAAAACCAACATGAAGAATTTCCATCTACTGGAATATTATTAATGGATGATATCCACTGAAAATGGATATTATCATCCATTATTTATTAATAATTAATTTTGTTATTCAAATACCAGTATTTGAATAAAAAACTGAACATGGTCAGATGTTATTTTAAAAATTATAAATTGAGATTTAAATGAATATAGTAAACTAAAAAAAATTAACCTAGATTCAAGAGAAGAAAACTGTCCGGAATTTATTCACTCAATTATTTTTTATTGATCAATTAATTTATTTGTTATACAATCTGAACACATTAACAAAGAATCCTGGATGTGTGATGACTCTCCGCCGCCACTAGGGGTCAGCAGAGTCCCGCCGCCTGCAAGCAGCTGATGGAGGATAAACGGCGCCCTCTGGCGGCAAGTCAGTTCATTATCTGGCAGCTGGATCCAGATGTGAAAGGTCACTGACCTCAGACTGAGCGAGCCCCGGCGTCAGGCTACAGAGTGGAGGAGGCGAAGGAGCAATGCATGATGGGACAGAAAGGTTCATGAGCCCTGAGAGCCTCAGACAGGAAGTTCTGCTCCTCAGAGAGAGAATCCACCTGGAGACAAAGAGCGCCGACATAAATACATCATCATAATATAAATGATGATAAAGTAGTGAAAAATAAGTAATAATAGATTATAAAATAAAGAACAATATAAATCAATAATCAAGTAAATAGAAATAAGTTCAACAGAAAATAATTGTAGAAATAGATTTATAACAAGAGTAGTAAATGAGTAGAATAATTTCAAAATAAATATATAGATAATAATACGTCATAATAAATAAAAATATTAAGTATTATTTATTATTTGAATAATAAATAATTTAGAAAATAATGCAATAAATAGATCAGAATAGAGAAATAGATAATAAATAAATAATACTGATACATGAAAATAATTTAAAAATAAAATATTAAAATCATTTGATAATATATGTATATTACTATTTTACACTGTAAATGTAATATATTTGATTCTTTTGGTTCATTTTAAAGCATTTTTTTTATTCAAATGTTGGTAAATTTACAAAAATAAATATTTAGTCTTGTGTACAAATTATACAGAAATGTTTCCTGTCAGCCAGAATAATTGATTAGTTCAACTGTTTCTAATTAGTGCAGAAATTAAACATTTCAGTGAAGACAGGAAGTAGTTTGTTGGTGGACAGGAAGTACCTCTCTCTTCAGCTTCCTGTTTCTTTGCTCCAGCAGCTCACAGGCCTGAAACCAGAAACTTTTATTGTTTTACAGTAAAAAACATCTTTGAGGTTTTAGTTCTGCTGTGAGAGAAACAACATCTGAACGGCTGCAAACATGAGGAGACAGGTCTGACTTTGACTAGACCGCTGAACATCTGAGCATCACAGAGCGTTTTTTCCTGTTTTTGGCGTTGAGAAGCGGTTGCATTAATTTTTCTCAGCCATGTGAATCTGCTTCCTGTCCTGACAGGAAGTCCTAAAGCAGCCAGAGGCCTGCAGGTCGCAGAGGTCAGAGGTCAAAGTCTGACCTGGTGCAGCTGGTCAGCCCTCTGCGTTTGTCTCTTGCGGCTCTTCTGAGCGGCCACTCGGTTCTTCTCCCTCCTCTTCATCCTCCGGCCTTCGTCCTTCAGACCCTGAGCCAATCAGAGACCGTCAGCTCCACCGGCCCCAGAACCGGGCCGGTGTGTTTCTACGGCGACCTTACCGTCCATCCGCCGCCCAGGTGAGCGGCCCGGCCCGGCTGCTGCTGCTGGCTGGACGGATCCGACATGTTGAGCGCTCAGAACGACGATCCGGAGCAGAAGGAGTCGCGGCGCGGTCTGGACCTGCAGCGGTTTCACATCACCTTTCACTTCCCACGCGTCACTCTGGTTTCCAGAAGTCAGGTGACCGCGGTGACCTCTGACCCCACAGGTGGGACGGGTCCAGACTGCAGGAAGTCTATGGAGATCCATAAACTCATAAACTCAAAAACCTGCAGTTTTCTGAACCTTCAGCTCAGGGGTGCACAAACTTTTAGTCACGTCTTCCGGAACGGTCGAAATGTTCAACTTAACTTCACTTTAAACAAATAATTAGATTTATTCAGGAATTATAGATACAAAACTTAAAGAGTTTTGCAGTTTTTACTGATTAAAATATTTTTTATAAATATATAAAAAACATTTTTTGTCATTTTTAGCAATAAAACCAGGATTTCTTTTGCCTTGGAAAATGTTTCCTTCAGGAAAGTTTTCAGTAAAAGTCACCAGATTCTTTAGAAACTAATTATCTGCAGCTGTCAGTGTTTCTGTTGTATGAAGATTTATTTTCTATAAAAATGTTACCCTGATTATACAAAATCTGCATCTTTTTTTAATTCAGAACAATTAAAACATCTAAAAAATATCTAAATAATTTTTTTAATGTAGCGCTTTAGCAGAACTAATGCTAACGTTGTGCTAATTTGATAATCAGCTGAACGAACCATCCTGCTTCACCGTGACGCAGAAAACAGTTTTATTTTTGACTTTTATAAAACATGAGGAACGTAAAAAAAACTGGGATTAATGTTCATTTGAATCTTGAAGGTTTGACCAGAAACCTGGAGCTGATCTGAACAGTTCCTGAACTGAACAGTTCCTGATCTGAACAGTTCCTGATCTGAACAGTTCCTGAACTGAACAGTTCCTGAACTGAACAGTTCCTGATCTGAACAGTTCCTGATCTGAACAGTTCCTGATCTGAACATTTCCTGATCTGAACAGTTCCTGAACTGAACAGTTCCTGAACTGAACAGTTCCTGAACTGAACAGTTCCTGATCTGAACATTTCCTGATCTGAACAGTTCCTGAACTGAACAGTTCCTGATCTGAACAGTTCCTGATCTCCGTGGTTTCCAGGAAGCGTTACTCCTCTTCCTTCTCGCTGCGCTCCGCCCCCATGCTGTCGGCCTCGTAGCCCTGCGCCGCCGCCGCCTCCTCCACGGCTCTGTGGACGGGCTGCCGGCCCCTGGCGGCGCCCCCTGCGGGTGGCATGGCGGCGGAGCCCAGCACCTCCCTGTGGATCTGCAGCGAGGCGGCGCTGGGCTTCAGGTTGAGGATCTCGCAGAGTCCGGCCGCCTGCTGCTGTAGCGCGTCGATGGACTGCAGAGACAGACGCACCGTGAGGCCTGCGCAGGCGGCTGCAGCACGCAGACGACCTGCAGACGACCTTACCTTTATCACCTGGATGGCCTGCCTCACCGTGCCGGGAGCCACAGCAGACACGTCGCTCATGATGCTCTCTGGAGGAAACGGAGCGACCGGTGAGCAGCAGCTAACAGCAAGGCTAACAGTTTATCCACTGACGATCAATGGATTATTAGATTAAAATGAATTTAATTGATTAACTAGCATTGTCCATTTAGCTTTTACTTTAGTGTTGCAGTTTGGCCACCAACCAGCAGAGGGCGCCGCTGGCCATCCTTAAGCTACAGAAGAGGATTAGAGCCACTGAAAACAAAAGTCAGTGTTAAAAGAAAGTTAATTTCTTTTAATCTTCTGAGAAAGAAGTCAAAATTTTGAGAAATAATTCAGAATTCTGTTTTTTCAACCCTTTTCCAGTTGATACAGAAATAAAGATGGTGGCGCCATCCCAAATGGAATCTGATTTCAGCTTTATATGGTTCTGTTTGAATATATGAATATTCAACAAGCTCCTTAAGTTTAACAAAGCTTTTGTTTTTTTAGTGGATCGTGGTTTGAGAACTTTTGTCCTTCATGTTGTGGTTGACGGTCGTCTAACTTTGTTTTTTAAGAAAATGGCCGCTTATCGAGTAATAAGATCAACTAACTTTGACTGTGTGACCTCTGACCCGACACACTGTCATCTGATGCATTTGACTCCTGCAAATAAACAGTTTTTTGTTGCTTAGTGTTGCCACGGCAACCTGCAGCTACATCCGTGAAGAAGAAGAAGAAGAAGAAGAAGAAGAAGTGTTGAAACATTTCAGGATTTCACTTCAGCAGCAGAGAAACTTTCACATCTCTGCTCTGAGTTCTTCCTTCCTGGTGGAGCGGCTGCTCGGTCAGCTGGACATAATCTGCCCAGCAACAAGGCCGGCCTGTTTGAGGTCAGTTTGGTTACAGTTATTACAGGATATCTGCTTCGTCTCATTTCTAGTTTAAAAACTGAGTCACTTTGTAAAGTTTTGAAGCAGGGATGGAAATGTCTTTGACAGAGAGCGCCCTCTGCTGGTGGAACAGTGAATTAACAAGACATTTCCCCTCAGAACGGAGTTTTAGGTCAAAAACACATTAGAAGCATCACTGCAGTTTTTAACATTTTCCCATTAACACCTGTCTGAGATATTTATTTTCAAGCTTTGTTAAATCAAATCAAATCAAATTTTATTTGTATAGCACATTTCAGCAACAAGGCATTTCAAAGAGCTTTACATCATAAACATAAAAACAAAGTCATGCAACAGAATCAACCATCAAAACATTCATTAAATTCATAAATGATTACGTTTCATAAACAACTTTAAACAGGTGGGTTTTTAGTCCAGATTTAAAGGCACTCAGTGTTTCAGCAACCAAAGATCAGAAAACAGACTGAGGAAGTCTAACTGACCTAGATCTGGATCTCTGTGCAGCTCTGCAGGCTGGACTGACGTCTCATACAAACCCTGAAACACAAACAGGAAGAGTTCAGCAGCGTTTTCATTTCACCAGAATAATTTAACTAACCTACAACAATCTGACTCCATCTTCTGGTTATCTATGAAACAGTCTTAATGGGGACTTTAGAGATACTTGCTGGTTATTTTCCAGTTTCTGCTGTAAAACCTGGTGCTAAATGCAACTTGCTGGGTTTTTCCCATAATTCTCATGTTTTCCTGTCAGGGCTTGCAGGGTGTTTTATGTGTCAGGCTGTAATTTGTAACCGTGTGGTAATTCAGGAACTCACAGATTAACGTTTTGGATTTTCTTCCTTCAAACCTACTTTCCAAACTTACAGCCTGGTCCCTGAACGCACCATGCGAGTTCTGCTCTGTAAGCTCAGAGAAAACAGCCTGCAGGTTCCTCTAAGTGACTCTGACATGTCGGCTTGATCCGGACATGTGAACCGACCAGAACTTTCCGCTCGGCCTTCAGGGCGTGGACCACATGGGGAAGTATCCTCTTGGGGTAGGAGTGGCGCCTCCAGGCGGTGTCCAGGATGCTGTCGTCCAGGAGGCTCTCCAGATCCAACGCCTCTTCATCTGAGGAGGACATCCGTGTTAAACGCAGAGGAACCAGAACCGGACCGGCGGGACGGACAGGAAGTACCTTCCAGGTCTGGAGCCTCGTCCCACGGCTGTCCGTCCACCAACACGTTGAGCTTCACGGCAGCTTCAAAGTTCTGCAGAGATCCACAAACATTCAGACACAAAGCCTGACGACCGGGGAACCGGACTGACCTTCCACAGACACCATGAGAGGAGGCAGCACCCCGCTGACTGGGTCCCAGCACAGCTTTGAAAACTTACCAATCTGACCTGAAGGACACGGTTTATGCTCTTTGTTATATTTCTTGTTGGTCATTTTTTTCAGACAAAACTGTACAACAAATTCTCAGCAGGTTTGTTTTTATGAAACACCGGGTCCTATTTCAGCTAATAACATGGCCAACATTTAGGTTCGGCATCAAATGGAAACAAAACTGAACCCTTCCTGCTCTCAGGAGAATTAAAGCGTTTATTCTGATATTTGGTGGTTTTTGATTTAATTCACTTAAAAACTGGAGAACCGTGTTTCATGGGAATTATTCCAATCTGGAAACATTAAATATCCGTTTTCTTGATCGGACTTTGGTGCCGAATATTAGCAGCAACAGATGCGGAGTTTTTCCAGAACCGACCAGTTTGAATCCCCTTAGATAAATCCGCATGAACCGCAGTGGAGCTTAAAGTCATCAGAAAGCAGCGGGACTCACGGCCAGCAGCTCCTGCAGTAAAACCCTCCGGCTGTCCGCGGACACGTCTGGCTGTCCGTCCAAAGCGCGCCGTAAAAGCTCGCAGCAGCGGCTCGTCAGCTCGGTGGTTTTCCGCTTGGACGTCAGCCGAACTCTGAATTCCTGCTCTGGGTCTTCATGCCGAGACGTTTGGATCGGAAAAGACTCCATCTTTGCCGCTCAGTCTGTTTGTTTTCAGGTTGATTTCCGCCGCCAACCGGAAGCCGGTATATTGTGCTTCCTGTTAGCTGTTAGCCTTTAGCTGTGTGGTGTTTAAAACTTGCTTTGCGGCGGATTTTCCTTACTAAAAACTCAAATGTTCTCCTTTTGTAGTGGATTGTGGCTTCGCTGACTGTCAGTGTCACATATCGGCCCCTGAGTTCCTGCAGGTAACGTCCCAAATCCGTCTGTTTTCTGGAAAACGTAACAAAAATAGCTCAAAATATGGAGAAAAGTTTTCATTTCAGTACTGGACGCAGAGAAGAGCGTGGAAAGTTTTTACATTGTTTCCTCCAAACCTCCCTTTCTCTTGTTATGTTTCCATTTCAATATTTAATCTCTATAATTCATGCAAAATGTGAAAATGTCTGAATTTATATCAAAGTGTACAAAAATGTATGGCGTGTCTTTTTGTGCCGGTCAGATGTTAATTAGAAATTATGAATTTGAACTTTGCACCCTCCATAAGTTATAGTAGGTACAGGAATGATGCTAATTAGCTCCTCCAGGCATTTAAGGAATGAAACTGTCACTTTTCTTTGCTACGCATCCAATATGAAATCAATTTTATACATTTAATTTCAACATAAATTTGAACAATCATTGAGTTTCAGTTTAAATGCAGGATCACGTCGCTGTCCTGGAAGCTTCTGCCTCCTGTTTCACGATGAAGCGAGAAAATAACCAACATTTGTTTATTTACTCATCTTAAGTCTAAGCTAAGTCCATCGGGATCATTTTTGTGTTCTTTGACTAGGCCGTTCCAACACGTAAACCTGCTCTGATCTAAACCAACCCCTCATGTTAATTTCTGGTTAATGTGGAAGTTATGATGGAATAACTTTTGTTTTAAATAACTTCTGTTTGGTTCCCAGTTCCCGGTTCTGTTGGTCGTAACGGAACCAGACGTGGAAACGTTAGCGCAGTCTGAGGACTTCAGATCTCAGCCGTCTCTTCTCTCTGCTGCAGGATCTTCCGGATGCGATCCACAGAACCAGGCAGGCAAACGCTCCGCATTAAGAACCACATCATAACGGTCCTTTCCGATTACTTTGACTACACCAAACAATAAAATCTCCATGTGTGCAGGCCGGGGTGAAGACTCTGGTGGCCATCGCAGAGGAAGTGGAGGAAGGAATCCGTCTGCAGGAAAGGTCTGCGCTCCAGGATTCATGTTGCAGAAACCTTCCGACCCGGAGGAGGTTCTGGTTTCCAGTCCAGTGGCTCTGAGCACCAGAACATAAACAAAGCGTAGTTTAGCGTGCAGGCAGGTCTCATGTTGTCAGGATTCCTCCCAGCTGGTCGCCACCTCCCGGTTGGTTCCCACAGATATCGGACCGGTGGCTCTGCGTCTGGAGCTGCAGGCCGCCGGGGCTCAGCGCAGCGTCCCGCCTCAGGCGACCACAACCTTCATTCTGCTTTATTGACTTTGAAGATCCGTGGAGCGTATCGGTGTCGGGACGCTCGGTGGGAGGAAAACCCGGACCGGAGCGCCTGCTGGGACTCTGCTTGTTCTCTAAGCTGGACGGGATTCGGGACGCCAGGCTCCAACCGACTGACTGATTCACTGACAAGCAGCAGATTTAGACCTTTATGACTAACGAAACAATAAATTATTTATCATATTATTTAGAAATTAGTTAGTAGGTTAAATTATTTCTAAAAAAATAATTTCATTTCGTGAGAAGAAAAATAAATTCCAGTTTCAGCAGAAAACCTGGAAGCAGAAAATCTGACAGAGACCGGCTGATCCAGCGGATCCCTCCGGATCACGTCTGCCTGGAGACGGACTGTCCGGCCCTCGGCCTCCACAGGAACGTGGAGACGACCGTCCGCCTCCTGTCCTCCTCCTGTCCTCCTCCTGTCCCCGTCTGCCTGACAGGAGCTAACATCGCCCTGTCCTGCAGCTACATCGCTAAGGTCAAAGGTCAGGACGTCACGACTTAGAACGGCTGCAGACTGTTCAGCAGAGCCAGCAGATGATCAGAGTAAATGTCATAATTCACTTATTAAATAACTTTGCTTTTTGTTTATAGTTCAAACTTTTATCTGAGACAGAATGAAAGTGGATCAAAAATGTTTCCTGAGATAAAGTTCAGTTTCTGTTTTAACTCATTTAAATGTTCTTTCATTTCCAGCAAACCCTGAGGAACCTCATGCTGCTCAGCGTGGATTTAATGTCAGTTTAATAGCGTAGAAACATCATTTCCTTATGTGCCAGTTGGACTTTTCAGAAACAGACTTCAGTCAGAGGCCTCTTTGGATTGGTTACATGACTGACTGCTACAGGAGGTCCTGGGTTCTGGTTCTGGTCGTTCTCTTTGCACCAAGTGGCATTTATCTGAAAATGAAGCACAGGGAAAATAAACAGAGGAACGGGTGACATGTTTTTTATTTTCATTGTTAAAACTGATGATACAAACTGCAGTATGTATCAGGATCAGCTTTGTGTTTTGTTACAATGTCATGCAAAATATTACATTGTGACATATTTTACACATTTCATTTCAGGGTTTTATGGGTATTTTCGCCTTGTTTTGTAAAAGTTTTTAACTTCACTGGGAGCCGTTGCTGGGATGGTTTCTGGTGAGCAAATCCAATAACCGAAGCAGGTAATAAAGTAACGGATTGTGGAATAAAGTAACGGATTGTGGAATAAAGTAACGGATTGTGGAATAAAGTAACGGATTGTGGAATAAAGTAACGGATTGTGGAATAAAGTAACGGATTGTGGAATAAAGTAACGGATTGTGGAATAAAGTAACGGATTGTGTGTTATCTTATTCAAACTTCACTGTCTCTGGTTCCGCCCGCACAGGAAACTCCTTACAGCTCTGCTCGAAGTGTTTCCGCTCCGGTAGTTTTACCGGGAGCCTCCATTGGGTGCAGGCCGCCTTGCGCTGCTGTCCGCCGGTCAGCGCGTTCAGCAGCACCGCGCTGGTCCTCATGCGGTTCCGGTAGTGCCTCCGCTCGGCCCGCTCCCAGAATTCCCGGGGGTCTGATTCCACCCGACACCAAGTCTCCGCCCGCATGTTCGGCTCCAGCAGAACCCGCTGCCCCTCAGACCCGGACATCTTTCCTTCGCCGTGTCCGGTACTAAATAAATAATTCCCCAACGGTTCAGTTTGTGTCGCTAACCGCGTTGGCATGGCAACGGGAGACGTCGTCCTGCTCCCGGCGTTCCAAAGATCAGTCATGCAGAAAGATGTTTCACTCCGAAGATTTATTTTGCCGTTACGTTTCCGTAGCAGCCGCTCGCTTCCTTATTTTATTCGTGCGATGAGTCACTCAGGCTTAAATAAATAAACGGAGCAAAACCAGAGAAATAATAATTTGATGTATTATCATGAATTCGTGCGGTTAATTTTTCATTCAACAATATACTTTAAATAGGTTTTAGCAAATTGTATCACTCTGGTATTTTTTTACAACCGTTTTCTGTTTTTCTCTGTTGATCTGAAAAAAAAAAAAGAATAAATTTATTACATATAATCAAATTAAGTTTGTCAAAATTTAATTTATCAACGTCTGTTTAACATGACAACTTAATAAACTTGATATATTTACTTGGATGAATTTAATTTGATTAGTTCTAACATATTAACTCGTCTCTTAAGTTGGTCACCTGTCTCCTTTTTTCAGTGTATGATGGGAAAAAAACGGGCCTCAAACCAACTCATATTAAATGAGTTATAACCAACTACATATTAATGCTGGTTCTAGTTTTTGTTTTTAAATTCTATTATTTTCAGTAGAATATAATAGAACTTATTATATTCTACTGAATGGGCTGCACAGTGGTGCAGTTGGTAGAGCTGTTGCCTTGCAGCAAGAAGGTTCTGGGTTCGATTCCCGGCCCGGGGTCTTTCTGCACGGAGTTTGCATGTTCTCCCTGTGCATGC
>CAEGAE010026733.1:0-13772 GCA_903067095.1 Girardinus metallicus
ATGCTTGTACAAGAGCTTTAATATTTACAAACACATATATATATTATTTTCTTTTTAATAACACTACAAGTCCCTTAATGCTTTTGTCCATACCCGATTATCCTTACAAGGTCACAATGGAGCTGGTGCCCATCTTCAGTTGTCATTTGGAGAAAGGTTGAAATAATGACTGAAACATAGAAATACAATTTGCCCTAAATTACTTGTCATACTGTATTATTTAACCAATTTAACATACATTTGTAGAATAAGATACATTAACTTAGCGTAACCGTTTGGGTCAGATGATTGGATTTGGATAACATTGGCTGTTCTGGCAGTACAGTGATTCAAACACACATTACAACTGATTTTTAAATAGATAAATCAGCATAACACAAAGGTCTTGATTACAAACCGACTGGAAATGTATAGCATATGGTTCAAAGACAGGTCTGTACAAGAAATTCAACAAATTTATTTGGAAGAGTGGTCAACCATCCGTCCAGAACAATATTGACCGTTAAGTGAGCATGCTGTTGGCTACGACAAGTATGTGTTTTCTTCACAGGCCGTTAAGAGATATGATATTGAAATCGTACTTTGAGTGTTGGTGTATAAGTGTACAAGTGTGACTCAACAGTGCTTTTAGACTTGTGCACCCAGTTCTTGATTCAAAGCGGCAATATTATGTGTTTTCCAGACAAACAGAGTGATTTAAAAGTGCTGTATCAGTTAGAAGACATTTGATATATACAATTTAGCACCTTGACGTACGGCTTCCGTCTCTTTAAGAAACTCCTTTTTGAAACTCCGTCTTCACCATCATCACATCATTGCTCCTCTATTAAACCTTTAACAATGTTTTTTTTTTTTTTTTACCAGCGTTTCACTGAGAAGTACCTCGTATAAGGAGCTCAGCAGATGTGCAGTTTCACCAAATGTTTGCCAATTGCTGCTGGCTAGTCTGTAGGAGTTGAGTGGAGGAGTAACAGGGAGGGCTGCACTGTGAGGCGGAAGCTCAAAAGCTTGGAAACTCCTCCTTGGAGCTGCAGTGGGTGGTGCTCGGTCCCCCCACAAATCAATGGTTGCCATGGGAGTTTAAAAGATTTCTCAAACATGCATGAAAGAATCACAGTAACACTCCAGGTAGGAGTATCACTCAAATGCTAAAAAAGATCTGGTATAAATAAATCATTTAAAGCTAAAAATTAGTATGACAGTCATGCTTATAATGACTAGGTTTAAACTTCATTCTAAAACAATACATGGTGTTATGCTTATTTGCTTTCTCCTTGACATCGCAATGCGATCTCTTGACAAGATTTCCCAGGTGTCTGAGTCATTTCCTGGGAGCTTCCTTTATTTTGCAACCAATCAACAAAGTTAATTTGTTTCTCCAATTATTTTTTTTTTCTTTTGAATCCTCAAGCTACATAATTCAGGGTTTCTACACTACTACAATACATTTCTCCAACTAACTAGCAAAAAAGCTCTCTTCATTTATCTGATCCACACAGCCAGCTTATTACAAGAGTCCTCTTATCTGGTATATTTCCTTCCAGTAGCGCTGCGGTGGTTACAAATGGGACTTAGTCTATCTGGCTTGGAGCTGATGAGGGGGGAAATGAAATTATGGCGATTAAATCTGACCCATATGTTGGTGTGCTTTGAGTGTGTATTGGTGCGTGCATGTGTGTAGTTTTGGCGACAGGACTATTTTGTTGTGCTTATGTGTCTCAGTAATGTGGTGGATGACAGCAGCGAGCAGCAAGATTAAGAAATGAGGAAGTGTTTGTACCTCTGTAGGGAGGCGATAGGATGGAGTAGATCGCTTTCGTTTGTTTTAATTAGGTGATTTTTTTCCAGCTTCTGAACTAATCCATTTGACTTTTTTATGTTTTTCTTGCAAACATACCTTTGACTGTTTCTTCTTGCCGCATCAAGGATTAATTGAACTGCTAACTCCAGCTGAGGTTCAGGATTATCGTCGACCATTTTATGACTACCAGTCAGGTGATTTCTACTCCTGTGGAGAAAAGAAATAGGACCTGACTGATACAAGCCAACTAAATTAACAGGACAACCAGTGCCTGTAGATGTACGACCACAATGTGAGAAGTTTATCAAATTATTATTTCTAATAAAAACTTAAGACATAAACAATATACAGACCTGGAGATCTTTGGGGGAGGGACATACTTTTTTCTTAAAAAAAAAACAAAAACAAAAAACAAATACATTCTTGCTCTCAAGCACAGACACGTTTCTGTGGATGAAAAGTGGTGCTTGAATATAGTGCTTCTAGATTCTGGGTTTCAGCACAGTGGCACAAATTTATACCTGTCAAACTGGGTTATCTGTGGCATTTTCCTTTGATGCAAATAAAAAAAAGGCAACAAATAGTTGTCTTTGAAAAGAAAGATGGTTACAGAATTTAAATTTGTTTCTATTGCATGCAGCCATATGCAGCACCGTTCACAGCTACTGAAAGTCCTGATAAAATAATGTCTTAGTCTAGAAGTAGTGTCATTTCATGCTGAAATTGTTTAAAAATTAAAGTGTTAAATGTTTTGAACTATCCATATGTTTTTAAATATAAAGATCCAATGGCATTCCTTTTTCAGTTTTAGGAAAAGCAAACTCCACACATTTACATATTACAAAGATATATTTTTTTATGCTTCCCAATGAGTTGATATGTAGCATCTAATTGTTATGAACAGTTGGTGACAATAAGATGCTACTCTTTGCTGCACTTTAGTTCCTAGATCTTAAAATCAACTTAAAACACAGCTTAAATCACAAAATGGCTGTTTTTAATAGGTTACTATTGAAATCATTAAAATTAAAGGTCAGATTTTCATAAATAGAAACAAAAATACTGCAATAAAACAATCTTATCATTTTACAGCATGAGTGACTAGGTAACTGCATTTAGATGCCATTAATGGTGTTTTTAATTAATTCTCTTTAATTATACATTAATTCATCAATGTAGAATAACAAAGTAATCCAAAATGAAAGCCAAGAATTGCTTTGTTACATTTATGTTCCTGAAAGTATATTCTTGTTCACTGCTGCCACTTATTCCATAAGCATTAAATCTTTGGTTGAAGACAGCCAAGGTCACTCAAGTGTAGCTTGTTTTTAAAATAACGGGCTTCGAGGCATGCAAGTGCTTGACAGAGAAAACATTAATATTTTAAGCCATTTTGAGAACCATTAGGCAGCTCTTGTGTTTGTGCCCGTTTTATTCTTGCCTGAAAAAAAGCACGCAGTTATTGACTGTTAAGTGAATAAAGTGCAGTAGGGAATAATTGTACAAAAGAAAACATGAATGCGTTGGGAACCAGGTGCTTTCAGGTCCCATTGTTTGTCTGGTTGTCTCAGTAGTCTGTTCAGTTTTTACAAACCCAGATGCAGCCGTAGGTCGGTGAATGTGCCTTTCTTTTTCCAAGTTATGAGTTCATGTCAATTGTGCAAGCTCAGTTTCATGTGTGTGCACAACAATTCTAGTTAGGATTTTTTGGCCTGCATGGAAGCACATCTGCAGCGAGAGTCCAACATCTGGATCTCAAGTTTTCTTCCACTGAAAATATGAGTGCACAGGAGAGGAAATAAGAGAGGGGGCAAAAGAGCAGTGAGCTGCTCTCCAGCGGAGATGACATTTGTTTTTTTATTACCTCTTTCTACCGTTCAACTCTTCTTTTCTACCATTTATCATGCAGCTTGTTTTACAATCAAACTGGGACTAAGTTTAATGAACTTCACACCATTTCCTGTTACATGTTAGCTGATGCTTAGTCTCATTTGGGAGTTGTTTCCAGGGAAGGAAGCAAGGAACTAATTTTGTGGACAGATCTTATACTGACGTTGTAATAAATACATGCAAAAGAACTCAAACAGCGGAGTTTAGGTGACAGATTCTTAAGTGTTCTGACAAGTCAAATAGTCAGATTGTTCGGGGCTCATTTAGCTCCTTCTGGCAAACCATTTGTAATAACTCAACACACACACCCACAACATAGCAGTCTATTTAAAGTAAGGCCTCTGAAGCCACTTTTGTTTGATCAGAATGTAGCTAATTTTACTGAAAACTATTAAAACTAGAGTTGCAATGAATGAGTGGCTGGTGACTTGAATCTCATTATTCTCAAGTTGACTAGATTTCTATTCCTGGCATTAAAATAAGCAGCTAATTCATCCTAGCAAAGGCAAAAGTAGTACAATGGACCTCAAGTTAACTATAGCTATATAATACAGTTGATTCAACCACTGACTTTTGTTAGCAGTAAAACAGCTCAAAGTTGTCCATCATTGTAAAGTGGATAGAAAATAATATGCAGGTCTCAATTTTTCTTTTAAGGAAATGAAAAAGGGAATATGTGTGGTGTCTTCTTTTATTCAGCTCACCAGTCCCTAGAAGGTTTTCTTTCCAGATAGTCCAGTATTTAGCTCCATCCTTCTTCCCATCAACTCCGACCAGCTTCCCTGTCCCTGTTAAAGAAAAGCGTCCTCACATAATGCCGTAATGCTACCACCATCATGTCTTACTGTTCGGATTGTGTGCTCTGTGTGGTTTGTAGCGTCCAAGTCTGTTACGTGGTTTGTTAAGCTATAAAACCTGTGCGATGTATTTTTTGCCATCTGTACATACTCACTATGGTCTGCTAGGATTTTCTGTGGAGCCCAGGCTCTTCAGACAGCGCTGACTGCGCGGGTCTATAGGAATAATAAAACTCATGTTCAGAGGGTCTCACTGTACAGCAGCTAAACAAAACAGCAGGTCAGGTCATGAGCAGAAGAAAAACAACTGTCAGAGCTGCTGTTTTCTCTATTTGAATAATTTATGTCTCATGAACAACATATTGCTTTTCTCTCCTGATAAGGAATTATTTCATTGTTTTCATATCTTTTTCTTCTTGTTCCTTTCTTCAGACAGTTTACTAACCATAATTTTATCGCTTCCTTCAAGGCATTAGTGAAAACTTTATCTCTAAGTGGGATACGGTTGGACAACGACTCATCAAAAATGAAAGTTTTGTGCCGCTAGTGTTTTGCTTGTAGACCAAAAAGTTTTGTGTTGATTTCATCTCACCATGGCACCTTTGTGCTGAAAACTTGACTGTTTATGGCTTTCTTTCAGCAAAGCTTGGCCAATATTCCATAAAGGTCAGATGTGAGCTGGAATGACTTTATAGCAACATCACTATAAACTGAGGACTTTCATTAAAGTT
Source organism: Girardinus metallicus (assembly GCA_903067095.1). Taxonomy (NCBI): domain Eukaryota; kingdom Metazoa; phylum Chordata; class Actinopteri; order Cyprinodontiformes; family Poeciliidae; genus Girardinus; species Girardinus metallicus. Next base: position 5,220 of record CAEGAE010026733.1, read on the forward strand.
CTTGACATGTTAAAGTCCAGCTCACATTGTGAGACCCATACTTTATGACCTCTGAAAAGTGTGAATGGAAATTTATTAATTTTTCTGTTATGATTATAACAATATTTATGTGTATCCCAACAGAAAAATAAATACCAATACTAGGATAGATTGATGTCCTACTGAAAATAATCTGTGCAGAGACAAAAATAAAATAATATGGAGACAAAGAGTGTAATGTCATTACCTATGAATTTAACTACATAATTTCCAGAGATGTGTGATTTTGTAGTTTTCCAGGGGCAAACAAAGAAAGTTGTTCAACTTGATGCTGGTTTAAAATTATTGGGCATTGTTTGTCAAAATCTGGCATGGATTTGGGTGTGGACAGGTTCAACATGTAACTTAAGATGCTGCGCAAATACTGTCAAACCCACTGTACAAATAAACAGGTAGCTTCAAATTTGGCAGCTTGAAATGTTTACAATTTGTAGTGTCAGAGGCTTTCCGCACAGAATTTTCATCATTGAATGAAAACACAAACAGTGAAGGCATCGCAACAATACACCAAAAACAAAACCTTCTCATTTAAGTCTCTGCAAATGTAGTTCTTTACATTATTTCAGTATTGTACTTGCTCAAGACTACAGAGCATCGAATTAAACCAAGCTGTCCAGATAACTGGGCAGCGCTGTACAATTTTCCATAAAGTGCAAATACTGCTTTGCACTTCATAAAGCAAAATTTCTCTAGTGCATCCAAAGAGTTACCTCTTCTCCCTCAACATTAAAACCAGCTATCTTTAATTTATTTTATAATAACCTGACCATTTAAACTTAACCTTTACTTAAAAAGCATGAAGAGAAAAATATTCTTCCTAGAAGCATATAAACAATACAAACTCCCCAGCCCTTCTCTTCATCATTCCTTCCTACGTCTCATTTCATCTTCTCTCTCTCCGCTGTTCCTCTCCTGCCACCATCTATTAGATGAATGGTGACCAGTTCAGAGGCTGTAATGTCCATCTGTCTTTGCCTCAGTCTTGTATAGACATCCATGACCACTCAGTGGCCTTGACCTTGGGGGGTTTCTTTCTATGACAGCCCTCTATCTAAAGCAGATAGAGGAGGAATTAGGCAACATTTTGCTGATTGTTTTTTATTATTATGTTGCTAATAACAAATCAGAAATAAACCTATAATCGATTTCTAATTCCCAAATTCTTAATTTTGAAGGCCATTAAGATAGTTTGATCATTCCATCTTAACCCCAACACCTCAATTTGACGAGGCATACAGAATAAATCACCTTCTACGCAAACCAGACTGTGGGCTCTCTCCTGTTCCCCCCGTTATTTGCTATATGCTACCTATTTTTGTCACATTCAAATCATACCATTGACTCTGACTTATTCGCTGTTAACCTCATACTATGCACTGCATAAACTCATGACCTCTGTCAGCATGAGGGGGAGAAAAGCCAAAACAAGACAGATGACTGCTTTTGAGGAAATGACACAGAACAGTTACCTTCTTCTTATATTTCCTTTTAAGGTTCTGGTGGCTATGAGTGATGTGGGTAAGTATAAATTCATTCCATTCTTGGTCCCGTTCTCAGGCCTGGGATCCTGGCAACATGTTTAATGGTGACAAGAACATTTCTGGCCTGCAAACGGGTCGACCTAGGAAGACAAATTGGTTATGTCTGCTGCAGGAATAAGTGAGCTAAGGAAAAGATCTGTAAAATATATATTATATTCATATAGTACAAACTTATAGTGACCTCTGTCAGCATGACGGAGGTCACAAAAATACTTACTCCACACTGAAATAGACTAGCACAAAGTAGTGCATAATTGTGAAGTACAAATAAAACCCTTTATGGTTTTCAAAGATTTTTTATCAGTGAAAATCTAAAAAGCCCGATGATAATTTGTATTCAACCTTTTCTGAAATTAACTGTAGGTTTTTTGGGATATGTCTCTACTACAAAGAGGACTTCTTACAGCTTTTGTCAAACCATAGTCTTCTTCTTGGCAGTCTTACATGGAGGCTAAATGCGTGAAGTTCTTGAAAAAACGTTGTGCTTTTGACTGATTCTCCACCTAAACTGTGGATCTCTGTCAACCGTGTCTTGCAGGTCTGCAGTTGTGCTACCCAGTTCATAGATACTGGATTATTAAAAAATGGTTTCACTAGTCTTGACTTTGATTGGCGGTATGAGAGTAAAGGGGGCTGAATGGAAATAAACCCATGGCCCTCTAATATTTGCATTTGTAAAAGAATCATGCACTACATTTTTTCTATTCCAAAAACTCCAAATAAGAGGCTAAATGTTATGATTGTAGAATACTTTCACACGGCGCCACTAGAACAAGGTGTAAATTCATCTTTCTCTTACTTTGCTCAGAAATATGAGTGCAAAAGATCTTCGATCAGAGCGTAGACAGTTCTGCAGCACACTTTCTTGACAGACTAGCTAAATCAGACACAGTGACCTTTAAAGTTGCCGAAGCCATCGCGGTTTCTCAAAGATGTGGGAATTACTTGTCAAATCAGACAGGTAGAAAGGATGCTGACAAGCAGCAAGGTAAAGACGCAGGGGAGCCAAGACCAGCAATTAGTACAGATTGATTTAGGTTGAGGAGCCACCCACGTCCGTCTCGGCAGGAGCAAAGTCGAGGTCGGCAGCTGTGAGGAGTACCGGGTTAATTGGCAGTGTGCAAATCTACTGAAGTGTGTGCATTGCGTGCCAATATATCTCTCCTCTTCTTTTATTGACTACATCTGACCAGATGTGGGCTAAATCACATACGTTACTGTTGCCACCCCATTTATCCTCAAATACTAGTGGCCCAAAAAAATTATATTAAGAAAGATCTTGTGCAGATTCCCCTTATCAAAGTAGAATAATTTATTGGACACTCATATATAGGTACATTACACACAGATATTATTAAAGTGTTCATCTCAATTAATTTAAATAAATATGCCTTACTGTTCATGAAACCAAGAACTCAAAAAAAAAACAAATATACATTACACACATAAAAATTATTTGTCCATAGTTGTGTGATGGGCTGACGGCACAACTAAAGGGAAGACTGCTAACTTGACAGTTATGCAGCTGGTATTTCTCCACAAGGAGGATAAGACTATAGGGCTATAACAATTCCTCGAATGATTCGAGTACCTCAATTATTAAAACTCCTCGAGGAAAATTTATCTGCCCCGAAGCTTTGTTAAATTATGTTTTATTATTTAGCACACTGTAATCCAGCCGGATCGTGATTTGTGTTGGGCAGCGTTCTCACTTCTGCCTATGAGTGGTTGCTAAGTGCTAGCAGCACTATGTCAAATTTTCCAGGTTTTTACCGTTGTTTGGGGAACCACTAAGCATTTTTAAATGGACGAACGTGATGCTTGGAGTGCCACAGCCTTTCTTTTCTCAGAACTGCACGGTGACCGTTTCAACACCGGTGTGTGTGTGTGAGTGAGAGAGATTTCTGATTACTTGATTGATCGTAACAATAATCGATAGAGTACTCGATTACTAAAGTATTCTCTTACAACAGCCTTAGATAAGACATAAAAGATCATTGTCAAAAAAGCTGGCAGTTCCCATGCATGTTAAGCTACATGGAAGGAAAATTTATGACAGGAAAGGTGGTTATGATTTGTTGGGATACATAGAGTATGCTACGTAGATAAATTGAATTACACACTTAACACTCAGTCAATGCTCCCTTTGCATAAATTACTGCCTCAGTGTGTCACAGCACAAAGGTGAAATAAAGATCTCTGTGTAAAAAGAACTACTATGACTCTTTAGTTTTTAAATGGAATTAAATTACTACGATGCAATGACAAAAACCCCATAAACGATACTTTACAAAACTATATTGGTTCATTACTTTGGCTCCTTTTCTCTCTTCTGTTCTTGCCTTCTCATCCTTCGCAATTACACGACACTTACTGAGGTTCCAATTAATCAGGATGTCTGCATGGCGCTCACCAATTCATAACTGTCAAATGCAATTGGAAAAAAGCAACAGGTCACCAATTATACACAGCGGAGCCTTGTAAGGTGTGGAAGACAGGGGTCTTAAACAGAGACCACAGCGAGTCACATCTGAGCTCAAGCACATGCAAGGCTAAATGTACTTAAAAGCATCCATCGGTGTATTCACACACACAGAAAGAAGTAAGAAAACTCTTTTAAAATCACTACGCCACACTATGTGGCTCCAACCTTCAATTTTTTTCCTCTGTAAGTGGTTTGATAAAACCTGAGGTGAGGGAAAGGAGGGTCAAGGGACAGGGCAGTAAGAGGGACAGCTGGAAGGACAGAACAGCAAGTACTCCAAGTTTTTTAACAACAGAACGACTAAAATGAAACTAGGTGTTTTTCCTGTACGGATCCAAGCTCCGTTTCTGTAAAGCAGCTGTGGCAATGAAGCCAATAACAGAAAAAGCAATGGTAGAACATTTGGTATTTAGCTGAAATCTGGTTGTTACTCTGTTTAATGACTATCACAGATGACCAATGAAATGAACTCTGACATCTATTGTCAAATAAACTTTAATGTGTTTCCATCCCATCCTGCTGCAACAGGAACAAATTTTTAGGTTTTGAAACCTGCATGATTTAATTTTGACCCATAAACAAATTCATGCATTATGCATTAAGGTTTGTGGAAAATATTTACCCATACAGTACAACAGAGGTTCTAAGACATGACTTAAATTCAGCATTTGGAGAGGAGAGCCAAGTGATATAATTGCCACCAGCTGTATCGAGTCTGTCAAGCTGAGAGTTCAGGTTTCAAAATAAACAGGCTTTTATGACTCATAGCGTCATTGCAGTGACGGAGCTTTGGTTCTCCCTGTTCAAACACAAATAAATAATCAAGAATACCCCCTCAACGTTCCACTATTACCGCTTTGTTCTTAGCGAGCCGTCACGGGGGAGAGTATGGTTTGAATTAGTCTGGACTGAGAGACTGAATTCTCCTTTATTTAAAAAAAAAAATTTCATTTATGTTTATGTGTTTTTCTGAGCCTGCATGCAACAGTGAGTGACACATTGCAACAAAGCATTTCCAATTTTATTCTTTGTCAGATGAACAATGTGAAAATAGAGTATCAGTGCCTACATGACTGGCTGATGAGGTGGAGGGCCAGCTGACCGAGTGGCAATGCTCGGTATATAAGAGGTGTCTGGAGATATAGGCGCAATGGCAAAGTTGTTCGACAAGCATCGTTTAGAGCTGACCTCCACATGAAAAGTGTCAATATTGTACATTGAAATCCTCTCTATAAATGGATTACAACTCCAAAAAAAAAAGAGAACAAGCTCATGGATCCAACTTTCTTGTGCTTTTATTAATAAAAACCAGCATCCCTGTTCATATATATAAAAAAAAAAAAAACACAATCTCTAGAGCGCAAAGTGTGTATTCATGCAAAATAACACAACTAGTTTTATTGGTTTATGGCTACAACATTCATGCAGTTAAGCAAACACAAACCCCTCCATCGTGCCCACCCCTCTCGTCACATGCACAATTATCGACTCAGGACTCTGAGGCCAGCGTCAAACCTCTGCTGAATGAAGTGCCTCACGTTGGCCTGTGTGCATTTGCAGCCAATCCTTTTGCCATCCAGGATGAATGCTGGGGCGCTTTCTCCTCATTTCAGCAGGTGGAAATTTGAGAAACTGATGGCCAAATTATAGCGATTCTGCACAAAGCAGACAGGTTAATAGCTTGAGTAGAAGACAGGAGATTGAGAGCGTTGTGAAAGTACATGCAGAGAGATCAGTGTGTGTTTGAAAAAGTAAGGAAATATCAGCTGAGTGAAGCAGAAGACGGTTCATAAAACAAAACATCACAGTTTTATGGCTTAATGCAATAAACTCATTATATTTTTCATAAAAGAGCTCTGTCTTTTTATTATTCTAACCATTAAATATTAGTTGTATAATAAAATGGCAAGGTGTGTTAGAGGGAGGATGAATTATGTGTGCATCAAAGCATTTTAGTGAACCAGCGATACAGTGATAGAGTGATGACGGTGTTTTTGCCCTAGTGCTACACGAAACATGGTTGGTAAATGATACGCAATATGTGACATGTAGGACCAGAGTAAGTGTTTGCGGTTTTAAATCATAAACAAATGCAATATTGTACACAATATGGGTAAACACTCAGCTGAATCTGAGTGTTTACATCCAGGATGAATCCGAGTGTTTAGAGAAGTACTTTGTTTTTCTCAAAGTCCATCTCATTGCAACACAGATGAAAAGGACACACAACCATGCTCACACATAAATCAAGGCACCTTATTTAATTTTTATGTATAGTTAAATAAACTGAAAATCTTTTAAAAACCTAACAGATTGGCATAGTTTTAAATTTCCCTTGATGTGGGTCGTTTTATTCTTCTCTAAATGTTAGCAGAAGCACACAAACATAAAGAACAGGCTGGAAGCAGAAGGATTTATTCCTTTTCTAAGAATACATCATTTCAGGGATATTTAACGGTAATCATTTCTGGTATTGACAGATTCCAAAACATGCTTAAAGTATTTAAGATTCATACTTTCTTTCAATGCATGGAGTTGAATGCAGCAGCTTTTGTTTTATGCATAGATAACGGCCAAAAGGCAATCTGTACTGGTGTCCTTCTTGCATAGTATTCAAAGAAAGGATTTTTTGTTGTTGTTTTTTTTTTTTTCCACCAGGATTTATATAGAAATAGACTACACTCTGGCTGCTGCTGAAAATAAGTAACAGCAGCTTGAAAGGCAAACTGTTGTGGGTGCAGAAACACGTAGAGCATAATTCATATGTTTGGATTTGTTGGTGTGACCTATAAAATAAAGTGCTTGTGTAGACCTATGGCCAGCTGGAGATGCTATCTTACATTATTGTGTTTGCGCTCACTGATTTGCCTTCTGCAGTTACTCTACCGCTCTTTTCTCCTTCGAGTCTACTCAGCTTTGTAAATTGCTTCATTTTAGCCTTTTGACTATAAAATGAAGCGTCTCAAATAAATTGCCTCCTCACAAGGGAAGGTTGGTTTTTTTGATTCTGACACATGCAATCACAGTAAGAGCTATACTATCCACTCGTTCAGTCCATATTCAAGCTTGTCAATTTGGCCAATTTCAAAGGCCCACTGATTTCAACCTCAGCAGCATTTTCCCCCTTTAAACTGCCTCCTGCAGTATCCATCAGACAAACCTAAAAAGTGGTTAAAAACACTCAGAAAAAAAAAGATTCACAGAAATCACACTTCGCTGCTCCTAAAAGGAGCCAGACACATAAAAGTGTTAAAAAATTGAACAAGGACATAATGCTAAAAAAAAATAAAAAAATAAAAAATTGATGGAACTCGGTCTTGGTCAGATTTGCTGTATCTTTTGACCTGTGTGCTTACTGAAACATCCCCTTTTCAGGGAAGTTAGAAAACATGCACTTGTTGAAAGCAACAGCAATTCTAGCGTATTCTAAAGTACCCGAATAGAAAAGGTTCTTTTCTAAAGATAAAACTGTTATTTATAGATGCAAATGTCGTCTCACCCGAAGGTTACGCAAGGGCTCACTTTTAAAGATTCTGTTGTAAGATTTCAAATTACAAAATCTATTCACAGAGGGCTTTTTAATTCTATAAACCAAATTAGTTTTTTAAGTTAGTGCTTTGACTCAAATACTTTGTCCCTTTTTCTGTGCTTTTGTATTTTTAACTATCAATACAAATATGAATTTGCTCATATCTTTAATAGCTTTTACAATTTTTATTCTGCACAAATAAAATATACCTGTATAATTAAGCATTTTAGCTTTTAACTATATCCATCGTTTTCACAGAACGATATTTTATCTCTTGCACAAAAAACACTCTAGACTACCTGCAAGATTGAAAAAGGTGTAACGCTCCTTTACTGCCGACTCTTTACTAGGTTCACACATAAGTACCCATTACTTACTCACCAAATGCCATAAAAATATTATTTCTCTGCTTTTTGCAACCTCTAAAGAAATGTCTGTTTTACAAATAAAGGCTCCAAAACAATGTCCTCTGTGTGAGAACCGTTCCAAAAAGTGCAAAATACAAGTGAATTCAGTAGTCCTTCAGCTGCTCGCCAGCTAGCTCAGCAACCGTGTACAAAGTCCGCTAGCAATAGCATTAATTAGCCTTCAGAAATATGCCCGGTTCTCTACACAATACTAATCAGAGGCTGCATTGTGTGACTCACTAGTTGACTTTAGATTCAATAACCTCTTCAACACTTAAAAAATACCAACATTTATGCATTAAAATACATTTTTACTTACTTGCGATATAGAAAAGATGAGACACACACACGTCGAGCTTTCTTTAGCATTTACCGGGAGGCTGTGTTATTCTTCTGTGTACCCAATAGACCTTTTTCACGACAACCGGAAGCTGCATCTGATAGGGCTGCGGTACTTCCTGTTTTATTGGCCGTATTTCAAGTACTCTAAGAAAAATGTTTCTCCTCCGGTCCTTTTCATCATCCTTACTTAATTTGCCAGCACTTTCTTTC